>JBBPBX010000398.1:75644-96225 GCA_038048925.1 Garcialebias charrua | reverse complement strand
ATGCTAGATTCATACTTGACGCGTCGCGCAGCGCGCGAGGGTGCGCGCTCCAAAAGTGACGCAATTTCACAGTCCCCGCCCCTGCGCGTTGGCCCCGCGCGTGGGATTAGCGCGTGACGTGCACCTCTGAATTTTTGAAACTCCGCAAGCCTCTGCGCGCGCGGTGGGCGCTACGATTTGATTGACAGGTCCCCACCGACAGCCTTCACCCTCTTCACGCCGGAGCCTGCAGCTGTTTGCGCCGCTGTGGTCGTGGAGACGGAGTCGCGACGCATGGAGGAATGTTTTGTGACACAAAATGTATTAAATTCTCCTTCGTTCCTGATCTGGAGTCGGACTTTTCTTTTGTTTTTTTCGCCAAAAGTCACGTGATCGCTTTCTCCTCCGCTGACTCCATGCATTAAAGCCGCAAATAAAGACAACAGTTCAGCACGCGAGCGGAAAGCTATTTGTTTTTGTTGTGTGATTTCAAACAGTTCTTCTTCTACGGTAGATTTCTTCTTCTACACCTTTCTTGCAACATATGCACAGGTTTTAGAGGGTACTGCCTCCTGCTGGTCCGTAAAAGAACAGCACTTTGCCATGCGCCGCCGTGCGTCAACCATAAACACAGAGGCGACACTGTAAACGCATTTCGCCGCACGGCTGAGTGCACGCACGGCTGAGTGCACGCGCGGCGCGCGCGCTCCAGCCTGCGGACCAAAGCGAAAGTCTAACTCAGCCATAAGCGCTGCACTTCCTGCAGCGCGAGGCTGAAGCAGAACCCTGAGCTCACTAGCCCCGCCTCCAGAGGCTGGCAGCGTGTGTGTGAGGATTCACAGATGTTTTATGAGATCGCTCAGCGCACATAGTTTTAGACAAAAACACGAGACATTATATTCACCAGCTAAACTATAGAAATGTAGTTTATATAGCAAAAGTATTTGGACATTTTAATAGCGACATAAAAGAGGCAGGAATACGGCTCACACTGCGGCTGCAGCACGTCAGCCAAGTGATTGCGCAATCGGTGAAGCCAAGCAGCCGGTGCCTCTCTGCCTCTCTGCGCACGTCTGCACGTCTCATCGCAGTACATTTGAACGTTAAATAAGAAAAATCGGTGATTTTGACTAAAAAATAACTTAAAACTGGTTTAGTTTTTAGTAGGCATGTAACGAGATCTCGTTGTACGAGATCTCGCGATATTAAACTCCCGCGATATCTCTCGTTGAGAGGTAACGTTGTCTCGCGAGATGCTAATGCTAGCGCTAGCAGAGCCCCTAGCAAGTCAGCGTCACGGACAGCATGGCTTCGCCGGATGAAGTTGCTATAGAAGACGCCCCAACTACTGATGGAGGGTCCCGGTGCCGCCCGCAGACGCCTCTACATTGATGGAGGGTCCCGGCGCTGCCGACGCTGCCCCGAATGTAAAGACACGCGTGTAAACACCGGTGTGACCGGTGTTGCCAGATAGAGTCCCACCCACCCAAAGCACTCTTTACCCGCAAAAGTCAGAAGGAAAATCGCGGTGAACCGCCCAATCTGGCAACACTGGTGAGTGACGGCTGCAGATTCAGCGCTGATGCGGATATTTATGTTCAATTTTTGGAAAGTCCTGCGTGAATATCTATTTTTTTTAACAAAGTTGAACGTTCTAAGGTCTAAGGAGATTCAATCAGTAAAATGAAGACATCAGTTGGGTTTGTAATACATGTTAAAACAGAATAAAAGCCTTTTTGCGGCATAAAACCGATCTTTGAAGTTTTCTTGAACTAATGTTAAAATCTCGTCTCGTTCTCGCGAGATCTGTGATTTTCTCGTCTCGTCTCGTGAGTTTTGTGTATCGTTACACCCCTAGTTTTTAGTAAAATAAGTTTATAGTACAAATCAAAGGATAAATACAATAATTACATTTATTTTTCCAATTTACATTTTTTTCTTTCCATGATGACAGGGAAGGCGTGGCCTCACTTGCCTCCCCTGACCGCATGTCACTGGATGGTTGGTATTGTAAAGCGCTTTGGGACCCCTCATAGGGGGCTGGAAAGCGCTATATAAATAAGCTCCATTTACCATGTTCAGGCTGCTATTTAATACACCGTATAATATTATATTATAAAGTATTATTGTTTAGCATGTATCTTCCTCGATGCTGTTTCTTTTATATAGTTTATATTTTTGATATTTTTGGATGTAACTGGGACCTCGAGTACCCAGTTTTGTTCCACCTCATGCACCACATGTGATGCAAATGACAAAGTCATCTTGAACCTTGACCATTGAGCTTAACTAAAGTCATTGATAGCTTGGAGTTTTAGATGAGTTCTCTGTCCTGCTAATCTGGAAAATGGATACAGTATAGCTTATTTTGTTTCGGTCAAATATGAGCCCTTTTATGTTGTTAGCCAAGCCTGATTCCACACTTTAAAAGAATAAAAGGAAATGCTACCTTTTTCCTCAGCATCTCATAACTGTTCTCATAACCGAGCTGCATTATGAAACCAGCGGCGGTCTATTGACATTGAATTGAGATGTTCCAAATATATAAAGTAATGTATTACCTGTGGCGCTATGACCTCAGGGAAGTGAAGCCTCTTTATCAGTCTAAATACAATTTAATAGAAGCCTATCAATCTTGTAATGTAAAATAGGATATCGGCTAAAAGGCAACAAACTGAGTTATCCATTTAAAAAATAGTCTCTTTCTGATTAGGCAATCACATTGCAAGCATGCAGTGCCCAGTTTTCATAAATCACTTTAAACATATGTGGCATTTGATCAGAGCACAATGACCAACTGTGTGTGTGTGTGTGTGTGTGTGTGTTGTGCATGTGAGAAGGCACGTGCATGTCCCATCCCACATTTTCCACAGTCTAATCTTTAGGATGTTGCTCATTAGTGTGAATATTAATGCAACCAGAAAGGTAGAGAGGGGGGTAAGAAAAATGTAAAAGGAATTTGGAAGAGCTTTTTAAAGGGACCATTTCATCAGAATCGTTATTTTTTTGCAGTTCTCTGAAGGCTCGTAACTGGCGGTCTATGAAGAAAGACGCGCCGCAGTGGGGCTTAATTTAAAACCAGAAAGGTCACTGCAACAGGAAAGGTCCTCGCCTGAGCCAAAAATATAAAAATACGTAAGAGAGAGGGGGAGAAGAAAGTGGTTGGAGAGCCAAGAAAGAGAGCAGATCAGAAGATGCTGATTAGGAGGAGAGGGTGCAAGTCACAGAAAACACATTTAAGTAACGTGGAAAGTTTGTGCAAAAATGACAAAATGCAAATACAGTAATAAATAAATAAATAAATAAAATGGAGATAATGAAGTGAGATGCATTTGAACTGGAACAGCTTTTTGTTCATTTTAACGATTTTGGAAGTAATTCGTCATAAAGATTTGCAGTTTCAGGGAGGAAAAAGTGCTACATCCACACACACTGAAGGATTGCCAATCTGCCCAACAATCTGTGTTGGCAGAGCCACTTCCCTCCCCGAGCCTTTGCTGAATTAAGCTCCTCATTGCTTTGGATTTGACCAGAGTCCTAATGGTGAAACGGGAAATTAGTTTTGTTGAATGCAACTCAGCACAAAACAACTCTGAAAAACTGCATTTGTCTCCAGATCAGTCAAAGAGAGTATGTCATGTGTTGGATGGAGCCTTGTTAATAAAAGCTAATGATAAAATCTTCCTCTCACAAATCCACAAACTAACATCCACGGTCCTCAATCACATCTTTATCTATCAGCTCACTTTAATTGTCCGCTGGGTTTTTGACTGCACCACATTCCATAAAAAGCACACAAGAGCCTCATGGCGGCAGCGCGACAGCCTCTGATGTAGAGCCTCGCAGTCTGCACAGATAAGACGAGTTCAGTTTTAATGTTGCTAGCACATCGAGACCCACCAAGCTTACTTGTAAAACAGAATGCCCCCTTTGCTCGTAAATGCAGCAGCCCAAGAGGGAAACAAGAAATTGGGGGAAGAAGGGGGAGGGAGGTTGGGCCCACTAAGGTGGGAATGAATTAAAAGTGGGAGAGGTATTCCCCCTGTCCAACTCGGGCAATCCATCCAGCGGATCAATATTTTTTATTTATTTATGTTTTATTTTTTTGCCTCTCTCAAATTCACAATCCGTTCCCAATCTCTTTTAAAAACTAATACCCAATTCCAATCACAGCTGCAGTAAAGTGTATCTTGTAAAAGGTCACGGTGTGACCTCTGAGTTCTCTAAACTGAATGCTGGTTGGCCCACTTGGCCTGAAATAAAAGTGGCACGACCACGTCACCACTGCGCCCTGCAATACTATAGATGTTCGTTTTGACGCTAAGTGTCCCAGCAACGAGATTATAACAAGATATCGGTTGTATTTGTTGAGGAAAACCAGCTCCCAAACACAAACGAGAGCACAGGGACCCCTCCCTCAGAAAATAAAAAAAGATTCAGTGAAAGGTGCATGTGTGCTCGCCGTAGGCAGGCGTACCAGCAGCACATAGTGGAGCATCTCATTGCAGCCAGCTTAGGGAACTGATCAGATGGACGATCAAACACTAATCATTCCCTCACGGCCCATACCGGGTAAAGCTGTCATTAATTTTGGAGAATTACATCAAATCTGAGACATTCTTTATGTGGCCCACGGCCTGGAGACAGTTATACGACGGGGACTGCTGCGCTAAGCAGATGGGGCAGCTTGGCCGTGCATACTAAATACCCCCCCACCCCACCCTACCAACCACCACTACCCTTTCATCCATCCCCACCCTCCCAACATTTTGCCCTCCTTCCAGGCATGCTGTTCTGCCGCACCTTTCTTTGTTTTCCACCCATTTTTCTACACTATAATTGACGTCACTGTTGTCATTATTTAAAATCAAAACTGCTCGTGCTACTTTGAATAATGGCTTTGTGGGGGGAAATTGTGTTCCCAACTTTTTCTCTAGACCCCATCTCTTCCCCAACACTACACATTAATTTAGTGTGATGAGAAGATAAATTGTTTACAGACATAAATCTTTTATGCTCCTCTCCTGGATGCTGACAACTCTAACAGTTTACGTGCCTATACACAACAGAAGGTCATAATCCCATTTGAGGTTTCCTTGGCAACTGATTACTGCTGAAGGCAAGTTGCAATTTATGACTAGTGACACATACCTGCCATTCCCTTTGAATGAGACATGTGATACGCTATATTCAGACAAACCACCTCAGGTAGTAAAACTGCAGTAGCACTAAGGGGCTGTTCCGTTTTTCTTATGTTTAGAGGAATTCCAAGCCAAACTACTAGGAGGCATCAGATGACTGGGATTGCATTTGTGTGGAATTGTTCTACAACCAATAAACAAAGTGTTTGGAACAGTTGTACTCAGCCGAATGTGTCCATGTGCATATATTAGTCCGACTCGTCTGGAAGATAAAACCTTTGCATGTGTGTGTGTGTGGAGTCTGAGGGTTGAGGTTATAACAATCAAAGGAGCCGTAACGGCGGCCATTCAGGTCAAGATCAAGCAGTTTCATGGACAATCCACCTCTAAGTCTATCCTCTAGTGAACCTCTGTGTTTTTACAGCATCTTCTATTTTCTTCCAAAAGTGAAGTCTCAAAGTTAGAGTTATTGTTGAGCTGCACGCTCAGAATTAAATTACCACAAACAAACAACTGGCAAAGGAGGAACAAAGCCAACAGTACTGGGGATATATGATTATCATAAATCTTTAACAGCTTTGTATTACTGACTTTTCACAATGACTCAAGTCAAGATAAAAAAGAAAAAGCACCCATTCTGAATATTGTTGAAGCCATGCAAACATAAAAGATTCAAATGAAGACGACTTTTAACTCACTTGTAAACAATGGCGACTGTATAAGAAATTCATTGCAGTACAACCTATTTATTCATTCGACTGAAAGAGGAAACATTACTTCCCTCGCCACTTTGCTCACACAGACTCAGCGCACTATTAATCCACTTAAACGCAATTTATAGGGTCTCAACATTGACTGTCCTTCGGCATAAAATTACATGAAGCATCCTTATAGTGTTGTCAAAAGACTAAATTAGGCAAACTGAGCTCACTAATTGAGGGGGAAATAAAGTACTCTGTTTGCACTGACTCATCAATAAGCAGAAATAAACAAGTCGGCTGTGGGCAATATTATAACGTCAATAAATAATTGACATTATTCAAGCCATGACCACCTGAAACCAGAAAGTCAACATTTAATTTAATCTTCTGCTATACAGTATATGGTATTTATTTTCAGTGGCTGCAAGAAGCTAACTTTTCTCTTTTATAATCACAAAGCCAATAAGTATTAAACGGGTTTATTTTAAATTGATGTATCAGTTCAAGATAAAGTGTAGACCATTTTTAGTATCTAATCTAGTTTTACTATTTTGACCTGGAATGTTGCCTATCTGGTCATTCAAATGTTAGATTTTTTTCCTGTATTATTTGCTAAATAAGTTATTGCAAAACTAAGGAGAATATGGGCTAATTACTATAAGAATCAGCACTGCAGCTGCAATTCTTCTAAAAAGATAGTAAGACAAAAATGTGTTTTAATTCAGTTTACAAGACTTTTGGATAATCTTAAGAGTGTTAGGAGTCCATACTGTGTGTTTGATGTTTAACATGAAAAGTGTGTTAGAAAAACTGAAGGAAAAGCACTGAATTTTCAAAAATGGTGCACTGCCATCTGCTGTCCAGCTCCACAACATCATCACTGGCATGATGTTTTTCTCCTCCACGTTGAAACGACACCACATGGGGTGTTGAGATGACCATCATCCAAAAATTGGGATTTATTGAGTTGGCTGGAAAATCTGTCTAGATTAAATTCAACTCTCACACCCCCACACCCACCCCTCCCCCCCCAACAAATCTGGGACATGGACTGTCATGGACAGAAACATTCTGAAATTTGATTTTCTTTACAAGAGAAGCACAGGGTGAACAAAACATTTAAATTGCAGGCACTCAGTGATGTAATGAACGTCACCTGCTGCATTTCAAGATAGCGTTTTAAATTAGGATGATCCTAGTAAAATATTAGGTTGAGAAATGACAGAGTTGTAAACATTTTGGTCAAACCTTAAAAATGTGATTATGCACATTTTTGCAATACAGCAAGAGTCAGAGTCAGAGAGTCAGAGAGAATTTATTGTCATTTGCACCGCATGTAGTACATGTGTTGAAAACGAGATTATGTACACAGGGTCCCAGTTACATCCAACAACAAATGCAAGAGAAATACAATAATAACATCT
Source organism: Garcialebias charrua (assembly GCA_038048925.1). Taxonomy (NCBI): domain Eukaryota; kingdom Metazoa; phylum Chordata; class Actinopteri; order Cyprinodontiformes; family Rivulidae; genus Garcialebias; species Garcialebias charrua. The sequence continues at coordinate 88,980 of JBBPBX010000398.1, read as the reverse complement.
AGGATTAACTAAGAGAGACATCACATCAGCTAGTAATACACTAAGCCCTAATGTAGTAGAAAAACATCATTATAAACAGCAGCACGAACATGAGCAGATGGTCACAGATGAACGCAGCAACAAGAAACAGATCAGTATCAGTATGATGTGACATTTTGCAGTGTTTATTCTTATTATTTATTTATTCATGAGTCTGACAGCCTCAGGGTAGAAGCTGTTTCTCAGTCTAGTGGTTCTACATTTGATGCTCCTCAACCTCCGTCCCGAGGGGAGTGGTGCAAAGAGTGAGTGTGCTGGGTGAGTGAGGTCTTTCATGATGCAGGTGGCTCTTTTTCTGCATCTGGAGGTGTAAATGTCTGTGATGGTGGGGAGACTGACTCCCACAGACTTCTGTGCAGCCTTCACCACTCTCTGCAGAGCTTTTCTCTCTGCAACTGTGCAGCCTCCATGCCACACGTTGATGCTGGAGCACAGGACGCTCTCCACTGCACACCTGTAGAACGAGGTGAGGACTGGGCTTCTCAGACCGGCTCGTCTCAGCCGTCTGAGGAAGTAGAGTCTCTGATGACCTTTCTTGATCAGGCTGGTGGTGTTGTTGCTCCAGCTGAGGTTATCATTCATGTGTACACCCAGGTATTTGTAGCTGGAGACCACCTCCACCGCAGATCCACCTATATACAGTGGGGTGTGGGTGTGTTTGTTCCTTCTGAAGTCCACAATCATCTCCTTCGTCTTCTTCACATTCATGTGAAGGTTGTTCTCTTTGCACCAGCTCTCCAGATGTTCCACCTCCTGTCTGTAGCTGGATTCATCATTATCTGTGATGCATCCCACCACAGCTGTATCATCTGCAAACTTAACAATATGACAGCCTGGATGTGTGGCTGTACAATCATATGTGAGCAGAGTGAACAGAAGAGGGCTCAGCACACATCCCTGAGGAGAGCCAGTGCTGAGGGTGATGGTGGAGGAGGAGAAGTTGTGGATCTTCACGGACTGTGGTCTGTCTGTTAAGAAGTCTAAGACCCAGTTACAAATAGAGGGGCTTAGTCCAAGTGTGGATAGTTTGTCTATCAGAGTTTGGGGGATCATGGTGTTGAAGGCAGATGTGAAGTCCACAAAGAGCAGACGCACGTATGAGTCCTTCTGATCCAGGTGGGTGAGAGCAGTGTGGACCACGGAGGAGATGGCGTCCTCTGTTGATCGGTTCTCACGGTATGCATATTGATGAGGGTCCTCGTTGATGTTGACGGCTGTCTTGATGTGGGACATGACCAGTTTCTCAAAACATTTAGCGACTATCGGGGTGAGAGCCACCGGTCTGTAGTCATTCAGACCAGTCACTGTGGAGCTTTTTGGGACTGGGATGATGGTGGCGGTCAGTATGTGTTGTGAATGATCCTCAGATACTACCATATGGATTTTTAGCTCAGTATCTGTAAAACTGACTGAGTTGCAGCCACTTTGTTTTGGCTAATGTCGATTAGCTGTGGCAGCCATCTTGAAATTGTTTGACTAAAAGCTTATCAGTTGTGGATATCATGATTATTTACAAAATGTATCATTATGAGATATTTTGCTAATAGATAGAGTTGACTTGAATAGTTTAAGCCAAGGTTTTAAGCAAATATCCCATGCAATGTATTGTGCTTAAATTTTGGGAACATTGCTTTGCTACTACCACACCAACATTTAACTTAATGTCTGAGAAATGTACTGAGCCACAACGTTTGTTATTTGAGGTCAGTTGGCTGCGGCGACCATCTTGCAATGGGTTGACTATAATAAGTCCAATCAAATCAAAGTTTATTTATATAGCACATTTACAACAACCACAGCTGACCAAAGTGCTTCACAATAATTTGAACATCATGGCTAAAAATGTGATAAAATAAATAAAATTGAGTTTAATAAAAACAAGTAGTCAGATGTTCAGCCATTGATCACTTTCTGAGTTTCATTAACATATGTCCAGTGGTTCATGAGACATTTTTGCTAACAGACATCAGCACATGAACACTGTTAAATAAATGACACTGTGGACTGTGGCCTGATCCCCCTAAAAATGTTAATGGGTCTCACTGCGTGGCATAGAAGGCATCAACATTACTGATATTTATTATGTATACACCTCAAATAAGCTTAAAAAGATTATTTCTAAAACTGCAGCAGCTATTGGTTCGTTCTCCTCATTGCAAACATTTTCATTGGACGATCAGTTTGTGTTGTTGACGCGAAAAACGACGCTTGTAGAGAAAAGAAGCATCATGTTACAAGCAGCGGTCGTCTTCCGCCCTCACTGCATCCTGGGGGTTGTAGTTTTTAGCGAAAGTTTTAGCGTTGATCTAGCTGCGTGGTGAACTACAGTTCCCAGAGTTCCACGGTGAACTTGAAGCTGTCTCGCGCTTGTGTTTTGCTTTGGGGTTTTTTGTTGTTGTTTCGGGTTACTGGAGGAGGTGAGCCCGAGGAGGATATCTTTTTGCTGTTCGGACGCGTTATTTTCGGTTTTATTTCGGACTTTAGAGCCTTTAACTCTTAAGCAAACTAGTTTTGTAGGCAATGAAGAGTTTAAAGGTATAAGACACTTCAGAGAAGACTAAAGGTAACGTGCGCAGATTATTTTTGTAGTTTTAACAAACGCTTGTTTTATTATTATCGCTTGCGACACCTTAAGTGATTTGACGATGATTAAAAACAACATTCGTACCTATTTTGAGTTTCTGCAGTGGCTGACATCACGCGATGGTTTAAATAAACTCGTCTTGACGCGCGTGGCTCAGTGTTTATTCTACATGTGCTGCTGCTGCTGCTGCTTAGGCCCAAGTATGGCAAACCGTTATATCATTCATATCCCACTTACCTGACAGAATTAATACAAAAGACGTCTTATAGCATTTAAACTTGTTAAAAAAAGTTATATAGCCAAAATCCTTAGATTGTATAAGGAAAATAATCTTTAAAGAATTTAATCGGCCATAGCAAATCCTAAAAAATCTATGTGCATTATATAAATCTATTTCAGTGCATAAATTGGGCAGTCCTTATACACTTTTGCCACTTTTGGCCCACAAATCAGAGGTTAAAATGTATTTGTTTATTTAAATCTTGAACAAGACTTGCATGTTATTTGGAACACAAAATAAGATCAACATATTATTTCAGTTGTAAAGCTGAACAACGAAGTATGTTCTCAAACTAGAAGTGAACACAATTTAAAAAACCGCAAGAAACAGACCACCACTATGTTCAAATATTGATTTAGACCAGGGGTCTGCAACCTGCGGCTCCTGAGCCACATGCAGCTCTTTGGTCCCTCTGTAGCTGCTCTTTCAAGCTTTGATCAAAACTAACATAAAACTGAATTTGATTGGTTGTTATACAAACAATACAAAAGGACTACCGGTAGTTTTAGCAGTTTTCTTGTCATTTCTTTTGCAAATATGTGAATACTGGAACAAGTACAAGGAGTACCTACTTTAACTTTATTTCTATACTACAGTATATTATTTTTCCCACAATTAAAAAAATTACCTAGGTCTGCATAGTTCATAGTTTTTATTAATTAAAAATATCTTCTAAAATAATCTGGTATTTTCATTTGTCTTAAATTGTAAAAATATAAATTATTAGTTATTTTATATTTATAATTTCACCCCACAAAAGCTCCTTCCAACAAACCTAAAGTGGCCCATGGGCCACCAGTTGATAACCACAGTTGTAGCATGTTGTTGCGGCTCTGAACACTTTTAATTTAGTGAACAAAGGTGTCAAACGGCTCTTTTGATTGTAAAGGTTGCAGACCCCTGATTTAGACACACAAAACTTATTTGTACAAGTAAATAAGAAATATGTCCCTACTCTGCTGAAAGACCAGCTATAGGCAAAGATCATTATCAGTTAACAGGACGCATGTAGTTCACAAAAATATTATTTTCTATCACATAGTTATTAATTTGAGCTGCTTCATTTTAAAACGGCATCCTTCTACATTTTTAACAAATATCCAAAATATATTTGTAGTCATTTGTGATTGGTGCTATTTGATATTCTTCTTACCGTAATGATGTTTGAAAATGCTTTTAGGTAGTCATAATTTGAATAATGATCATCCTTTTTTTTGTGTTTTTAATTTTTTTAATTTTTAGGATATTGTTTAATTATGTTGGTACTTTCTGGAATTGTTTTTAATTTGTATATTTAAATTAAACTTTTTACAGTACTTGTAACAGTAGGATAGGATGGAAGATATCTGAAATGTGAGAGTCTTCTACTTCTACTAATATCTACTTCTACTAATATCTATTCCAGATACTGTTCACAATGTTCGTGGTAGACGGGAAGAATGTATTTGTGGATATTTGGAGCTGAAAGGCCAAAACACAAGAATGAGAAAAGTTATGTTGTTTACTAGAGGAAGACTAATGTTTAAAATAACTGAAGTGCTTATTGTGAATAGTAAGAATAACATTCTGAATAGCTGAACTGTTAATTTTCACTAGGAACAGTGTAATTATGGATTTCAACTTTTAAGAATGTCTACCTATTACATGATGAACCGGCTTGCCATATGAGTGTTGCTCTGTTATGCTAACCTTCAGAAAGCTGCTGTAAAAATTTCACTGATCTTTGATTATCAACTGTATGCGTAAACTATGTTTAAACTTCCCACAGAGCTAGCTTTAGGGTGTAAATTGAACAACGTTAAATCTCTGTAAAATAAAGTTTTTCATCATAAAAATAATTAGAAATATGGAAAGTCCTGTTTAATTTGTAATTACAGTATAGCAAATATGAACTTTCCATTGACTTTTCTTTCTTGCAGTTCCTGTAATATATCAGTCATAAGCTGCACGGTCATTGTTTGCTTGTATTTTATTGAGAAATGTGTTATTTTCTGCTGTTATCATAGGAACAACTGATCTATGCTGGATGTCCCAACCGATACAGTACTAAATTTATAATGCTTTGTCTAAGCAGACAGCTGCAGCCAGAGATTTCAGAACACATTTCATGTTGGAGATCTCAGACACCTCACACTGCATGTGATGAAGCACGGTGATTTTTACAGTGACCAAAATAGCCACATTGACAAATGTGTAAAATGTCATGTTGCTCAAAGCCTATCCTGTCAAAGGGGTTTAAGATCTAGTGTCCTTTCCTCAAGTGTACCCTCAGTCAGGGTATCTTCTTACACCAAATTAATATTCACAGACTCTTGGCTTGATCATGTTTGCTCACCAGCTGTCACCTTTTACCTACTTCACTGTCAGCTCGGCTTACCAAACATGTCAGTTTGTATCTTTACCTTGTAATAAATATTCTTTAATCTCTTTTTTTTCCTGTAGGAACTGTATAGCTTGGCTTTTGTTGTTTGCTGTCATGGACAAGACTTGGCGAGTGGAGTTTAGAAATGTGAGCTGCACTTACTTCCCTCAGAGCAGAGTGGATTGTCACTACACTATAAGCTCACTGCACAGCTGGGACAGCAGTGACTGGATTGGACTTTTCAAGGTATTGTTACCCTAACAACTATCACAAAATTCACCTGAATACAAGGCTGATCTGTCTGCAATATACTAATGTTCAAATTTTCTTCCTCAGGTGGGATGGACATCAGCAAATGACTATGAAACATTTGTTTGGGCTTTGGCTCCAACTGACTATGAAGAGGGCACAGATGTCAACTGCTGTGTGCAGTTCCAGGGTAATTGTAACAATATTTATTCTCCACATTTTTTACAAAATTCTTAACAGTGCATAAGAACCAGCAAAAATGAATTGCTCTGCTGTTTATAAGAAGTTTAGCAACTCATGTGCAGTGTTGAATATGTTCATTTCTATCTTAAAAGGATAAAGAAAACATGTGCTTAAGACAAATAACCAGCTTAGCCTGCTCTTGGACAGAAAACCTCTCTGTCATCATTGGAACTAATTTCTGCTGTAAACAGGGCGTTGAGTAATGAGAACGACAAAGACAGTGGCTCAAAGCCTGCAGTGCTGGCTGCCGCTGCTCGCTGGAGAATACAGGGTTCACTTTGTCCCATGTGTCGGGTGAGGGCAGCTGATAAGCCTGGTTCTCTGAGGGGCACGTGGGAAGCATGTGTGGCATTGACTCAAGGCAAACTGATAAATCACTAACTTTAACGCACTGTCAATCCCATTTCGTATGAGAAGAAGATGAAGGTCTGAAAAAGTACTGGTAGATCCTTGAGAAGGTCAACTCTTTGGTGGTCTTATCCATGCAGCTTTTGGTTAAACTACCATAGTTACATGGGATTCTCCCATTCTGTTTTCACCTAACACATTTTGTAAAACAGAAATTTAAAGGAGACCAAATATTGGTTTTATAAATTTTTATGGTATGTCTGTGGGCTATCCAGACCATGTTCATTCAATTTAATGCACAAAATAATTCTTCGCTAATAAAATATCCCCTTTCTCACTTCCGATCTGAACAGGCTGTTTATGATAAGGCCACGCCCTTCAAAAATCTGTTGACATTAACTCCGCCCTCCAAAGGGGACCCTGAGTCAGATCCAGAGGCAGACGCCATTTTGGGCAGGGCAAATGAGGCGCTGACGCGTCGCGTAGGCCGCTGAGAAACATCCATAAGTTCACCCTCCATGTTAAAAACTCTTCGTCTGATTCTTCGAAAACAAGCAATAAGGCTGCAGAGTAACACACTGGCTGCTAACTGCTATACACGCTCTCTCTAGCGGGGACCGCTTTTTTCACGGACCACATCCGGCGCGGACCGGATATGGTCCGCGAGCAGTCGTCCGGTTGATTTAAGAGCCCGTAAATAAGTTTTTTCGTTGATAGATAATTAGTTATTAGTGGTACTGCATTTTAACAACAACGAAACATCGAACTCTAGTAGCCATTGTGCTGACATGAACTCAGGAAAAACAACCGTGACGTCTTTTATACTGAAGTGGGTGGAGCATCACCAGGGGTTGCTAGGTGAGGGGCTGGACTCAGGTTGGGGTGGGTTGTGATTTGAAAACGAGACATTTATATCACTGAAAAATAAATATACTTAGAGTAAATATACCACTGGGTGCATTTTTTTGGCCCTAGGACTGTTTTTTTAAAGAAGTACATAACCAAAGTTGAGTAAAAAAAACATTAAAACGTGAATTTTGGATCTGTGGTCCCCTTTAAGGAACTTTCTGAAAGAACAAGGCTACCACATGTGGTAACCTTGCTACTGTTTTAAAAAAGAAGCTTGCTCAGATGACAGGATTTAACCTTTTTTGTATGTGTACAAGGCTACCACTAGCCTGGTTAAAACCAGACCCTTGTCTTTCACTTTGCTTCGTACTAGGGTCTGGGACTTCTCCCATAGACAACGATTTCTCCGGTAGATTTTTGACCGGACCAATCAGAGATCAAACTAGTCAGCTTTTTATACAAATTGTGTTAGAAAACAGCAAATGTTCCTAGCTTTAGTTCACAACTAAGTTTGGCCATGCACTCTTTCCTTCTGTAATATCAAGAATATCAACCATGAAACTCTTTTATAGCATATTAATAATACTTTCTTCACATTTAATTCTTCCGACCCAGATGATCTTGTCACATTCTACAACAACAGCCTCACCAACATCCTTAACTCTGTTGCTCCTTTGAAAACCCGGTCCGTTTCCTTCTCCAACTCTGCACCCTGGTTCACTCCAGCACTCCGTTCCCTGAAAACCAAAGGTCGGCGGCTAGAGAGTCTTTATAAAAAATCCGGTCTCACAATTCACAAGGAACTTTATGCAAACCACCTCATCCTTTACAAGAACAGTATTTCTCAAGCCAAATCCAGCTACTTCTCTGACATCATCAGTTCCAATGTTGGCAATTCAAAGACATTGTTCTCTCTCCTTCACCGCTCTGTCTCATCTCCTAACTCTCTACCCTCTCACATGGTTTCCACAGAATTTTGCAACTCACTTATGTCATATTTCAATGAAAAGATTATTTCAATTCATAAACACCTTGGACCAAATACTGCCCCCAGCATCTGTGTTGAACTCTCCCATCCCTCCCTCCCTTTCTCTGTCTTCTCCCTCCCCCCTGCTGATGACATTGCTGACATTATCAGCAAGTCCAAGTCCTCATCCTGTCAACTTGACCCATTTCCCACAGTTCTTGTTAAATCCTGTCTCCCGTCTCTGCTCCCTATCATCACTAATATCATCCACTCCTCCCTAACCTCTGGCATTGTTCCCAAAGCCTTCAAATCTGCTGCCATCACCCCCATCATCAAGAAACCAGGTCTTGACTTTACCAACTTCAGTAATCTTCATCTGATCTCTAATCTGCCCTTCATCTCCAAGATTCTTGAAAAAGTTGTTTCTAGTAAACTTCACTCACACCTGTCAAACAACAACATTTATGAAGAGTTTCAATCTGGATTTCGCCCCCACCATAGCACTGAAACAGCTCTAATAAAAATTACTAATGACCTTCTTGCTGTTGACCCTGGTCTTCTGTCCATCCTCATTCTTCTTGATTTAAGTTCCGCCTTCGACACCATCTGTCATTCTATCCTCCTCAACAGACTAACCTCCATTGGCATCTCAGTTACTCCGTTAGACTGGTTCAACTCTTATCTCTCCGACCGCACTCAATTCATTCAGCTTAAATCCTTCCGTTCCCAGTCTTCCCCCGTCTCCACGGGTGTCCCCCATGGCTCTGTCCTCGGACCCCTCCTCTTCATCATTTACCTCCTTCCTCTAGGTCACATCTTCTGGAAATACGGCATCCATTTCCACTGTTATGCTGATGACACACAGCTCTACTTGTCAACAAAACCAAACTCCACCCACCCTCCATCCTCATTGACTGTCTCAATGAGCTAAATCACTGGTTTTCTAACAATTTCCTACAACTAAACGGTAACAAAACAGAAATCATTCTTGTTGGTACCAAAACCTCTATTTCAAAATCAGAGCATCTTCTCGTCCCCCTTAACAACTCTCTGCTATCCCCCTCCCCTCAGGTCAAGAGTCTCGGTGTCATCCTCGACACCACTCTCTCCTTCACCTCACACATCAACAATGTTACTCGGTCTGCCTATTTCCACCTCCGAAATATTAACAGTCTCCGTCCTTCTCTCACACCCCGCTCCACTGCCATCCTGGTGCACAGCCTTGTGACTTCCCGTATCGACTACTGCAACTCCCTTCTCTACGGCCTCCCCAACAAATCTCTCCACAAGTTACAGATGGTCCAGAACTCAGCTGCCCGTGTCATCACTCAAACCTCCTACTATAACCACATCACTCCTGTCCTGCAGCAGCTCCACTGGCTCCCGGTTAAATCACGCATTGTCTTCAAAATTCTACTTCTCACGTTCAAAGCTATCCACAACCTTGCCCCTCCTTATCTATCTGACCTTCTACAAATCTCCATCCCATCACGCTCTCTGCTCCTCCTCTTCGCTACATCTCCATCTACCCTCTGCCCGCCTCTCCACCATGGAGAGCAGGGCCTTCACCTGCTCTGCCCCTCACCTCTGGAACACTCTACCACCAGACCTTCGAAACACCACCTCCCTTTCTCTGTTCAAGACTGGTCTGAAAACGCATCTCTTTAAACTAGCTTATCATCACGCATAGACACCCCAAGGTGTTATTATTATTATTAACGTTACTAAATGTATTTTATATTCTTTTGTATTTTACATTCTATATTTATTTTATATTTCAATTTGTCTTGCTGTAAAGTGTCCTTGGGTGTCCTGAAAGGCACTTTTAAATAAAATTATTATTATTATTATTATTATTATTATTATTATTATCAGTAATTCAAAAACTCATGATCCAGCCATCATGTCTCCATGTTTAGCTGTGTTTGACCACTCTGAGCCCATCTCACTATCCTTGTTAGTGCAGCTAATGCCCAGCATGACGTTACCTGGTTGCCCCTTTGATGTTGTCCCCCTCAACTTCTACAGGAAATCAAGGGTGACTTCTTTCTTATTCTGGGCCCCTTTGTCCTCTCTGTTATGAATAGCAGTTGAACCTCAGGTGTGGTGTCAATAAGTTTTAAACATGCTGCTGAAAATATTTAGCCTTGACCCCTCAGTAGTAACCAACTTTAGACATTTACTGGAAAAAAAATTTTTTGTTGATTCCCAGGTTTTTTTTTTTCTGGAAGATCACTCTATTTTGGAGGCATTCCAGTCAGGCTTGAAATCTCATCACAGCACAGAGTCTGCTCTATTAAGTGTTTTTAATATCTTTGCAGCCATGGATTCTGGTGTTTTGTTGCTTCTTGTTCTTTTGGACCTTACTTCTGTGTTTGACACAGTTGACCATGAGATCCTGCAACTGTTGGGCATCACATGGTCAGCCCTTAAATGGTTTAGATCCTACTTCTGCAATAGTAGCTTTTATGTCAACATCAAGGATTTTTTTTCTGCATCGGTGGCTCTTTGGTGGGGTGTACCACAGGGCTTCATTCTTGGACCTCTTCATTTCTTTACACCTTCTGCCACTAGGTGCTATTTTTCATAAACATTGCATCATTTATGCTGATGACTGTCAAATTTACTACCCTCGGATGCAAACTGGTGAATGTTCTATCCAACCTCTTCTTGACTACCAGGTTGACATCAGGGATCAGATGGCTTTAAATTTCTTAAATTTTAATGCAAAGAAAAAATGTCATGTTTCCATCTAATGACACCAACAGGAACCCTTGCATCAATCTTTGCTCTCTAATCCCGTTTGAGAAACACATTATCACTAATCTGGGAGTTAAAATGAACCCTTCTATGAAACTAAACAGTCATTTAAACACTATTGTTAAATCCTGCATTTCTAGGTTGAGGCAACTGTCCAAGTTGAAGGCCATCATGTCCAAAAGTATGGTAACTCTGAGACAGCAATACATGCTTTGATCATTTCCAGGCTTGTTTACTGCAATGTGTTTCTTTTTTGAAAAAAGTCAGACCTCTATTGCACGTTTGCAGCTGGTTTAAAATGATGCAGCCCAATTTTTAACTGGCACAGGCAAAAGAGCACATTTCTCAGTTTTAGCTTCCCTTCGTAGGTTTAGTGTACTATACAGTTTGTACTGTACTCGTTTGTTCTGAGACTTTCAAAATCGTCCAAAACTGAACATTTTAAATTCTAGTCTGGAAAATGTCTGGCATTTTATAAAGGGAAATTTGTGTAGGAAGCCTGGTTAATTTATATAAAGGAATGCTGTTGTCTGTCTCTGTTGATATTCTTTAATATTACTTTTTTTTTAGCCTGCTACTTGCCCAAGCCCAGCTCCCAAGAGTATGAGTTTGTATATGTCGACAGTAAAAGGGAGTTGTGCTCCCGGAGCTCCAAGTTCAGTTTTTGTGCACCAAAGCCACTTGAAGATCTGGTGACCCTTGAGGAAGAGACCCATGGTGAAGATGAAGGTACAGACATGCTATTGGTAGTACCCAGGGCCGAACTGCTGCAGGTGAGCATTGACAATAAGCAAACCTGATGAGATACTGGGTCAGTGTTCTTACAGTGTCGCATGAGTAACGAGTGTTTGGAAAAACACACATCCTGTGAAATATGTCTCGATAATGTTTGTCCTCATGCAGACATGTTTTTCTTGTCCCATGTCAGTGTCGGCTGCAGGAATGTCTGCAGAAGCAAGCGGAGCTTTTGCACAAGCAGGAAGTGGCCAAAAGGCAAAAGGAGGAAGAGAGAGAGGAAAACAAGAGGGCAAAGGAGGCATGGGACAGACAGCGCAGAGGGCTGGAACGTGATATTGCCTGGTTGAAAGAAGAGCTGACACAGAGTCAAAAAACAATTGAGGAAATAGAAAGGAAACAGAAGGTGATAGATGAAGCTTGAGTGGGAGTGTTTTCCATACTTGGCTTTTATTGTCATCATCAAGTTTCTGCTTTAATATTGTTGCCCCATGTTGTACTGGGAAAACTTACGATATTATGTTAAAATAGGTTACTATTACTGGTTCTTATATAATTTGACATGTCTATTATGCCAGGAGGAGCAGGCTTTAGGAGAATCACTTTGCCAGGAAAAAACTGCATTAATGAATTCCAAGGAGGCGAGTGAAATGCAAATAAGAGAGTTGGAGGTGAACGTCAGAACCCTAACACAGAGAGCTGTGGAAAGAGAGACAGAGTTGGAGAGGTTCGTCTGTTTTTCCCTTCAGTTTTTAAAATATATGAAAAGTTGTGATTGTCCATAACCAAAGGATTTTGTGCAGAGTGAAGGAAAGAGCCAAAAGGGCTGCCGCCTTGAGGAAAGAAGAAGAGATTGAAAGAAAGAGCCTGCAGGTAATTTTACTTTAACACTCATGTTTATGTTGGGTTTCTCTTCTGTTTCTGTGTTTAACTTTTCCCTTTTGGGCTGTTAATGTCTGTCTCTTAGACTAAGCTGGAGCAGACAGAAGCTGAGCTCAGAAGTCTGTCTAAGGAGTTTCAGAGTCTTAGGAACTCCCTCGCACAGAGAGACACCAGCGTCCTGCAGCTCCAGAACACCATCACCACCCTCACACAGAAACTCACCACTGCCCACAGGAAGGAGGTCAGACATTTTTATGAGCTGTACAAGTTTGTATGCTTAGGGTTTCAGCTACATGTGTAAAACAAATCACATTTCTTATTTGCAGAAAGTCATTTATCATAGTAAGACACACAATCTCAGTTTTTCAAGTTGATAGTGCAATTTATTATGATTTAGACTTCCCTAAGTGAGACTTTTTTCAGAACTACGCCATCTTGGCTAGTTTAAAGTAACAGTTAAGTGTTAGTTTATTTTAAAATATACTGAAAGTTATATTTTTGTCTGGGTTTTCTTATTTGGATTTGTTTTTCTCAGGACAAGTAATGCTTAGCACATACAATAACTTACCACAGTGATTCAGTGTAATGTTTCCAGACTTTTCACCTTCCAACCCACAAAATGGCAACAGCAGAGACTTGTGACTGTATCTATTATTGATTGAACTGTGTAATTGTTCCTTTTAGGCCACTTACATACCTGCAAACTAGTCACCTTTTGGCGAAAATCGCCGTTTTCAAAGCAAAATATATCATTTACGTGATTCGTGTAGATCCGATGAGTTGGGAGCCAAGATGGTGTAGTGGCTAGGGCGTTTGACTTGGGACCCGAAGGACGCGGGTTCGCGTCCCGGCCACTACACACCTTGGGGTGTCTATGAGTGCACACCTATTTCTCCAGCTCCCCGAGCGCCTTCTATGGCTGCTCACTGCACCACCTGGTAGGTGGTTGGGTTAAATGCAGAGACGAATTTCGTCTGTGTATGGGAAACATACGCAGATGACAAGATTAGACAATTATTATTATTATTATTATTATTT
>JBBPBX010000398.1:50427-75628 GCA_038048925.1 Garcialebias charrua | reverse complement strand
GGGGGGTTCAGACCCATGGCAGAAGACGGCATCATTTCCCACTGACTGGATTTCAAGAACTAGCAATGCATCTGTCGTCAATATAACATCTTTGTTGGAGCGCGTCATTTTGGCCAATCACAGTCAAGACAGACGATAGTGGGGAGGGGGAGGAGCCGACAGCGGAAACCTCCACAGCGCGCGCGCGGTTGAACAGGGTGAGAGAGAGGCGGAAGCAGGGCAGAGGCGCCGGTGTTTTCAAAGGAAATTAAGACAGTTTTACAAATGACCGACGCAGAGAAAATGTTCTACCAAGTCCGTCAAAGTGTGGGAGCTCCACGCTTCATAAAAATAAAAACTGCGCGACATGCAGCTTTGAAAAGTGACGACACGACACGGGAGAACCACAGAGATAAACGTAAACATGACCGAGTCGTAAACTAACTTCACCACGGTGTGAATGAAGCAACAGCAGCAGTAAGTCTTGTTAACAGAGTTCACTTTTGGCTCAGCATTAAACGTGACGCTTGAACATAGTTTGGTTTCATGTTGCTTCACCTCACTCTCCCAGAGTGGTGTTTGCAGGAGCACACACCTTTTATTAATCAAAGCTGCACAGGTGCAGTAAATTAAAAAGTCACATGATGCATCTTTAGGCCAATAAAAACAAGCCAATAAAAGAAAAACAAATCAAACAAAATGAGAGCATCACAAAAACATTCATAATGTCAACAAGTCTACATTAAACCATTTGTTCTGTTTCAAAGTGAGGAAACATAATGTCAGTGTAAGTCAAAAGGCGTTAAAGAGCAAATTTTTCCTTATGCTTTAGAGGAGAAAGAGCCCAGGTAACACACATTGTCTGGAAAGTAAAATAGTTCAAATCAGTGATGCTGTTCTGAGTCTTATCACTAAATCAGAAAACTGTAAAAAGCCCCTCCTAAATTCACTGTTGGTGGTTATTAAAATGTCACCTGTTCATTGGGTAAAGTTAATATTCTTATTTTTATATGTGCATTTGAGTGTCACCATTGTTTAGTAAAATGGCATGTTGTGTTACCAATAAAACTAAATAAAAATTAACAAAATAAAAGTCAATTGCATCCCTAAAGTCACTGTGATAAAGTGTCACATTAATTTCATTATCTTAGCCACAGGAGTGAGTTTAAAAACAGGATGATGTCTATATGAACTAGTTGAATGAGGAGTCTCTAAAATATCCTGACGCATGATCAATAATAATTTAAACAATTTTTTAATCTGTCCACAGGACCTGACTTTATTTTGTTAGATGTCTCTAAAATAGTTATTGAATCAAGTGTTTACATGTAGGTAAACATAGATGTTTAACAACTTGTTAAAATACACCAGAATGCAGGAAATGGCATCTACTTTTCAAAATTTTCGGGCAAAACATTTCCGCAACGTTTGTCACCTTTTTCATCCCTTCTGAGTTTGCAGGTATGCACTTAAATAAAGGCACATTGACAAGAAATATTAGTACGGGTATAATACCAATAAATAAATACCAGTAAATGATAAATGGGCAGTTTGAGAATAAGGGTTTAGCTTTTCTGGCAAAAAGCGACATGCAGCAACATGCTTTTATATCCTGTTAACAGGCAGAGAGTGAAGCATCACTGAAAGAGATGAGGAGTCTGCGGGGGCGTCTCCACATGAGTGAGCGCACCGCAGAAGGTTTAAAGAGAGATCTCAGCGCCATGGTGGCTCAGAGGGATCACGGGCAGGCCGAACTGCACCAGGCTCAACTCCAGGCTGCACGACTCGCCATTCAACTCGCAGATGTCAGTATGACCCTGAGAAAAGACGGCGCCCACTGGGAGGAAGAGAGAGAAAATCTGCAGCGCTCTGTTGAGGTAATGTGTTGTTGAAGCATATTAACTCTGGAGAAGTTAGGAACCCGCTTCGAGTTGGAATATTACCTCACTGCAACTTCACTGCCTTAGGTGGTTATATTCTTGGCAGAGAAAGTGTTTTATAGTGTTTCTGTTGCTCTGACAGATGGACAAGAAGCACTTGGAAAAACTCAACATGGAGTTTCAGAGGATGGAAGAAAAACTGCAGGAGGAAAAGATGGAGAGAGTAAAACAGGAAGTTGAGCTTGGAAGAGAAAAAGACTGCAATCGGGTTAGAAAATGTACTTTTTACTGTTTATGTGACAGATGCTTTGTGCCAAAAAACAGTAACAAACTGGTGGGGGTTATGGGATGAATTCATATATTATTGGACATTGTGATTTATTTTATTCCACTATGAGATTTTTTTTTGTGTGTCTGGCCTCCAGATTCAACTGAGTGAAACCCGGAGGGAGCTTCAAGAGCTGAAAGCCAGCCTGAGGGTGGCCCAGAAGGAGAAGGAACTGCTACAAGCAGAGAAACAGGTCAGAAACAGTCCAGTTCACAAACCTTACATTTTCTTGTTTGTTTTTTAAACATAATAATTTAAAAAACATCCTGAGGCTAAAACTTACTGTTACAACAGGTTTACTGGTACTGTGAATGTTCCCAACCGGTGGTGTTGGGAATCTTCTCTCTGTTGTTACTCTCGTGTTATTGCTCAGTATAAATTGTTTATGGTGCAATATAAAATGGTGGATTTCGGGGCAGTCGGCGCTGAGGCTGTTAATGTGCCTGAAGAGTTTTTGTTGGCTAACCAGTTCACTATTGCCAGATGCAGACAGACTAGAAAAAAGTTTTTCTTTTAAAATCATTGTCCAGCTTCATTTGAGTACCGTATTAGTCATAGAATGGCAGACAATCAGCAGCACGTAAACTCAATAAAATAAGGATTCAAATTTTTTGTTTACATTGACAGTAGTATTTATGTAACACCAAATGTTGTATTTTTGTATTTACTGTCTTTATGTGACTTTGGTTTTGAAGGTGTCAGATATCATAAGGGTTAAAACAGTGATGGCTGCTGAAGTCATGATCAAAGTCCCGCCCTAGTTTGTGATGCGATCCTTGTAATTTCTCCTGCAGGAGTTGATGGACTACATCTGTCAGCTGGAGCAGAAGATGGGAACAGTGACCACTGCCAGGTGGGACGCTGCTCCGATTGCCTCCACAGGTGAATTGAGCTGCACATCAATCTGTTGGACGCCCTGCAGATATGAACAATAAAAGTGTTATCTGCTATCACTCAGGAGCAGCACTAAATACTGTTCAGCGTGGCCTGTGTTGCGTGTGACAAGAGCAGTGCTCTGTGAAAAAAGAAAAGTGACCCCCGTTTCTCTTTTTCTTTTTTTTTTTCCTCAACCAATTTATCTGGCTGGAGGTCCCGACGCTGCCTTATCGGACTCGGATGATGGGAGTCCAGAGGCGGTACAGATCCTCCAATCACAGAGAACTCTGGGACACTACAGCCTGTGCGAGCAGGGTCCGCCTGACTCCTTACTCCTGTCGACCCCCCATCCCTCACCGAGGGACATGGACAGAAGTGCAGTGGTCATCAACCAGCCTGCCCCGCTCTCCCTGCCACACCAGGCCACGGCCAACACTCTGGCACACAGCTCTGATTCGGTGAGACGTGTTATCAGAGCCATTCATTGTCACCACAGTTTAATTATATGTGATACTGAAAATGAGCTATGGCTTCACGCTGATAGCAACACACCAGTTAAACATGGGCAGTGGGTCGTTTGATATGGACATTATCTCATGGAAGCAATTAGGTCGCTAGTTGGAAACTTATTAGACTGTAATAGCTGCTGGAGAGATATGAGTTAAATGTCGGTGTGTGTGTGTGTGTGTTTTCTGGTGTAGGAGGAGGAAACTGATCCAGTTCAGTGTGGAAGGAAAAGCTCTGCAGAGGAAATGGCACATTTTCTTTCAGAGTACGACGCTGTTCTCAGGTACAAACTTCTGCAAGAAATGCCCCAAATCTTAGCTACACTCTAGGTAAACAGTTACACATGCTCAGGATGCATGTGTTTAATGAGAATTAATGCAGAATTTGATGTCCAACATTGGAATAACTTTCAGGTTTTTACTGCTTTACCTGCTGCAAGTTAGACTAAATTATTTACAGTGAGAAGTAAAATTTTACTGAGGTTAAAACTAGCTTGAAGATGACATCAATAAAATTTTAAGTACATATCAGTGCACACGTCTGAAATGGCAGTTATGGTTAATTTCTCCGTAGTTTTATTTGGGATACTTAAAGTATACTTTCCCAATCTCATTCATTTTCAATGCAGGCATTGTACTGTAAACAGCTTAGTTTCATAGCTGTATTAGCACCAAAGAAGATTTTTTTTAACCATTACTTTATTCATGAAAACAAGAAAATGTTTAATATTCCGTAGGTTTGAAGCATTTCATTAACTGCTACTGTTTTTTGCCTCTAAAAGGCAGAAATAATGACTTTCTGACATTGAGAATAGGCTTGCACAAAATATATTGTCATAACCATTTCAACATGTGCAGTTTAAATATTGCAAAAGATCGCTTTGACTGTGGTAAATCATGGGATATGATGTTTCAAGCAGGTGCTCTTTTTCAGCACAGAATGTGTGGTGAGTGTTGTAATGATAAAACAGAAAACAGATTCATAAGAACAACAATAATATTGCAAATTCATGTTTTTACAAAACTTTGCTGCCTTACTCAAAATGAAGAATATAAGAACCCTATATTAAAGACTTACAGGATTACTAAACATGCAGCAGTAGGATGACTGCAACTACTTGCAGGTAAATTTCTGATGCACAGAAACAAAGATGAGAATTGCCCACTGGGCAAGGATAAAAACTAGCTTGCAGATATTTTTCTGTCATGCTGTCTGGTTTAAAACTTCAGCAACCTGTCATAGTTTTAAGAGCTTGTGACTTGATTTGTGCTTGTAGTCTAACTCTGCAAAGTAATTAGTGAAACAACTCGCTTAATAAATGTAGCGGTGTAAGAATTATGATGGTTTCCCCTTGAGATTTACCAGATAAGAGCATTAAACATCACACAGAAAAATGCATTAATTAGAATTTAAAAACGAACTAAACACTTTGCTCCTGTGGCCTCACAGAGTTTCCTTTTGAATTCAGAGCGTGCAAATGCACACGGGCATATGCAAGTCGTTATTTATGGTGACAGGCGAGCTATGGCTAGAAGATGGAAGTTTTGAAAATGTGGTCATAAAAGAAGTTGAGTCAGGGTGAAGCGGGGGAGACTGTTTGAGACGGAGTTGAGGCGTCAGGGGGTGGGGGTAAGATGGGAGGACAAGGGGACAGACAATTTGACAGCAAGCTGTAGCAATGATTTACCTGAGGGGTGTACCGCAGTCACGGGCCAATTTTCAGCATCGTTAAGGCTCTCGTTCTCCCACTCGCCTGCTCCTTCTGCCTCCTTATTCAGCCAGTGTGTGTCTCCTCAGATTTTAACACTCTCTCTCTCTCTCACACACACACACACACACACACACACACACACACACACACACTGCTTTGTGTCTTCCTCTAGTGATCTGGACAGTCCGCTATGGTGACGAGAGGACTTCCAGCCACGGCCACAACAACAGGAAAGGACTTTGGTGGAGTCTGTTTCCAGTTCTGTCGGACTAACAAGCACATAAACATAATGTTAATATGCAATTACTGTATATCTGCTGCCAGCTGTTTTTTTTCTTTCTACTTTAGACTGTTGTGTTGTTGCCTTGATTGTTTTGACAGTGTTTGGCAGGTCGTGTTTATGACTCGCATAAGACTGTTGCTCAGTTTGTAGTGGCGCGGTTTTCGGCATGCGCTCCGGTGTTTTAGAGTCTGCACGCTGTAGCAGAATGGTTTTTTCGTTGAATCATTGCTTTGTCGAGAGCTTTACGACAGATGCAGTGTCGTTTTTATGGCAGTTGTGATTAGGAGTCACGACAGGCGCTGTAATTATGATGTTTTGTGCAGGCCTGGCTCCACGGAAAATCGTAGCAAAACTCTTACGGTAATTTAAATCCAAACTTTTCATGGCAGCATAAAGAAACACAAAATATAGTCATGCTAAAATATATTCCTTTAAAGCAGGTCTGTGTCATATTTCTCCCCCATTTACTCAAAACTAAGATTTGATGAGCACTTTTTTGTTTGTTATAGCAGTTGATTGTTGTGCAGATGCAGTGAAACGAGATTGAGTGAAGCAAAGACTTTTCTTTTAATTAGTAAGCTTTTTGAGCTAATTAGAATCAATTAAGGCAGATGTCACATGCATGCAGTTTTCTACATCTGTAGCTGCATATAATTATAAAACTGATCCTACTCTTTCCAGATCAGCTAAGAATTTTTTGTTAATGAACAAAGGTGTTGTGTTTCACAATAGTTAAAATTATCATCATGTTAATTTGCATATTTAGCTGGAGCCTTTATTACGGTTTATCATATGCAAAAAATCTTAACTCGTGCAGTTTTAAAATTTGTGCCTAAAATTATAACCTAAGAGTGGGGGAAAAAAATTGTCTTTAAATATCCTGACGCAGCTTTTAGGTGTTTGTTTTTTTTTCTCCTGGAACTATAATGCATAATAAAAACTTGTAGCCTACCTTTAAATCAATGCTGTATGCATTTTTCATGGTTTTCTATTCATAATTAACTTGAGTTATGCTGCAAGTAAACTATAATCAGGTTTAGTTTCAGTTTGTGCAACGTAGCATACTAAATTTTCCATCCGCAGCGAAGATGATTAGCTATAAACACTTTGATGCTCAATTTTTCTTGCTGTTTTTGCACCCTGTTTTTACTATAGGACATTTTTTAGATAAAAACCTTGATACTCAGTTGTGTGATTTCCTAATTTTTCTAACTATAAAACTGTGCTGTAGTGACTCATTTTCATGTACGGTATGTTTTTATGAATGTTTGCTTTCAAATGCTCCACATGAAAACTTCTTGAGTTTAATATTTGGGATTAATTGTTGCAAATTATTGATGCTAAAGAAAGGGATTGATACCAGCTGATTAGATCAGATGAAAAACTAATACAGTATATTTTAAAATCAGAAAAGTAAAATATTCACTGTACTCTTGTTTTTTTATTTTTATTGTTAAACATAGGGTTGAAGATTTAACAATGTGCTGTATTTCCAGAAACAAAAGGACACTAAATATACTGCAATATTCTTGATTGCATTTGTGCTCACACTTTATGACTCAAAAACAATAGTTTGGATTGTTTGAAGTACGGTTCTAGTTAAAGGTTGTGAATAATAAATATCTTACGTGTTGTAGATAGCTTTTTGAGCAACCTCAGGCCCTGTTTACACGATGAGTTGTTGAAGTGAAACTGTAGCTTTTCTGCTGCAGTTTAGCCGTTCGTTAGCCTGGTTAAAACCAGACCCTTGTCCTTCACTTCGCTTTGTACTAGGGTCTGGGACTTCTCTCATAGACAAGGATTTCTCCGGTAGATTTTTGACCGGACCAATCAGAGAACAGAAGGCGGAGTTTTGTTAGTTTAGCCTGGCGAGGTCCAGGCTATTCAGATAAATAGCTCAGAAACCACTCGGTGGATATTTTTTCTGCTACCAGTGTGTAATTATATGGCTCTAATTTACTGACTGTTGGCCTAGATTAAACATTTGAGATAAAATTTGATTTTTTATCATTTATTTTCGTAGCGCACCCGAGGCTGTTTGGAAAATGTCAAACCGAAACTATTTAAATCCAGCAGATTTGACCATTTCGTGAATTGATTTAGGAACTGTTAAGCTCAGGAACACTTCTGATATAACGTCAGCTAAGAAATATATTTTTTCTCAGCAAAGAAATAATAGTTTTTTACCTTGTTTTCATGAAAATTCCTTCGTGGCGGCAGCCATTTTAACTGACGACGTCAGTCGACGTCGTTCAAAACTCCGCCTTCTGTTCTCTGATTGGTCCGGTCAAAAATCTACCGGAGAAATCCTTGTCTATGAGAGAAGTCCCAGACCCTAGTACAAAGCGAAGTGAAGGACAAGGGTCTGATTTTAATAATAATAATAATAATGAATTCCATTTATAATGCACTTTTCATTAATAAAAATCTCAAAGTGCTACAAAGTGTAACAAAGCAAAGATCAAAATAAAACAAGTGATAAAATCAAATAAAATCAATAATAATAGAACACTTTTAATAAACACCACTTCTACAAAATGAACACTTCTATAAAAAGAACACTCATAAAAAACAGCACTACTACAAAATGAACACTTCTACAAAAAGGAACACGTCTAACAAACAAATCTACAAAATGAACACTTCTAAAGAAAAAAGGTTCTAACAAATACCTTCTATTAAAAACTTAAAAAAATTACAGTTGCTGCAGCTGCTGGGTGTACGTCTGCTCATTTTGAATAAATTGTTGTCGCAAGTCAAAAGCCAATTGGTACAAGCTAATTCGAACTTGGGCTTTATACTGTTTTGGAATGTCTCTGATCATGTCAGCAATTGTTCCCCCAAAACGTGTGTCTTCATCTTCCTTGTGCTGATCAATCGCTTCCAGCCTCTTCACCAAATCAGTGTCAGCTGTAGCAACCCATCCCCTCTTCCTTCCATGCTTTCCTGTTGGTGTGCTGGTGCCAGGTGCAGCTGACTGTCTTGGGGCAGGTGGGGCAGGACTGGGGCAAACGTATTCTGTTGGAGCCAGTGTGAGATTGCTGGAATTGGAATTGTAGATGAGTGGAGAAGGTGTCTCTGGCCGAGGAGGTGTCGGTGAGCAGTGGTTGGAGCTGCTGCTGGTGGTGCAGACCGGAGAAGGGACGTCACATGCAGGTGATGGGACACCACAGGAACCACTACCGAAGTCTTGGTTCACAGGTGGGGCCCTCCCAGCCCTCTTTGCAGATGCAGGAGAAGGTGTCTCCTCCTCCCACACACGTCCCACCCTTGGAACAAGGACTCGAGGCGCACGTGCTGTTTTGGGTGTTGGCGCAGGTTGGACCCTCCCAGCCTGGCGGACACCGACACTCATACCCTGAAGGGACCTCGTGGCACGTACCACCGTTGGCGCAGGGGTTGGAGATGCAGGCGTCTATCTCACAGTTTTTTCTGGAGTAGCCCGGTGGACAGACGCAGCGGTACTTGTCCTGTGGGACGAGCAAGCACAATCCTCCGTTGACGCAGGGGTTGGGGTTGCAGGCGCCCAGGTCCAACTTACTGGGAACTATCTCACAGTTGTTTCCGGAGTAGCCACTTGGACATTTGCAGCTGTACTTGTTCACTGGGTAAAAAAAAATCATCCGGTGGGACGTTCCAGCACAATCCTCTGTTGGCGCAGGGGTTGGAGATGCAGGCGTGCTGAGCTATCTCACAGTTGTTTCCGGAGAAGCCCGTTGGACATGAGCAGTGGTACTTGTCCGGTGGGATGATCGTGCACGATCCTCCGTTGACGCAGGGGTCGGGGAAGCAGGCGTAAAAGCTAACTATCTCACAGTTGTTTCCAGAGAAGCCCGGTGGACAGTAGCAGCGGTACTTGTCCGGTGGGATGACCATGCAGAATCCTTCGTTGACGCAGGGGTCGGGGAAGCAGGCGCCCAGGTAAAAGCTAACTAGCTCACAGTTGTTTCCGGAGAAGCCCGGTGGACAGTAGCAGTGGTACTTGTCCGGGGTCCGAGGTCCAGGCACAATCCTCCGTTGAAGCAGGGGTTGGGGATGCAGGCGTGCTTACCTTCACAGTGTTTTCCGAAGTAGCCACCTCGACATGAGCAGCTGTACTTGTCCGGGTTCAAAGTACTGGGTTCCATGCAGTATCCATCGTTGGCGCAGGGGTTGGGGATGCAGACGTGGTTACCTATCTCACAGTTTTTTCCGGAGAAGTACGGTGGACAGGCGCAACGGTACTTGCCCGGTGGGTCAATCGCGCAGGTTCCTCCGTTGACGCAGGGGTTGGTGATGCAGGCGCGCTTATCTATCTGACAGTCTTTTCCGTAGAAGTCCCCTGGACAGATGCAGTGATACTTGTCCCCAATCAGATCTCTGTCTTCCAGGCAGACTCCATTGTTGAAGCATGGCTGGTGGAGTTTGCAGTACGAGTCATTCGGATCTATCTCACAGTTATGTCCCGTTGAAGCAGCGGCAGTTATTGCACTCCTCCTCCCAGTGGCTGCCATGGGGAAACCGCAGGCCAGCGTAGTGGCAAGGCATCCCAACATTAAAGAACTGGCATTTCGATCCAAATCTTCCAAGAGGACAGATGCACCGGAAGCCGATGATCTCGTCCACACAAGTGGCTCCATCAGGACAGGGAGAAAACTGACACTCTTTTATGTCTCTGCAGGTGAGCAGGCTGACGTGCAGAAACAGAAAAACGGCACTTGGCAGAAGGAAAGCCATGCTGCTATCTTCTTTCTTCTTCTTCTTCTGTTAAAAATCAAATCTTCTTCTTCTTCCCCTCGCTGCGAGAAGGTCCTCGCTGCAGCTTGCTAGCCGTTCGTAGACGTCACATTATCCTTGCTTCCTCTGAAATCAAAAGTTTCTGAATCCAGGTCTCAGAGGGGAGGTTTGTAGGACAACCTCCATCCCCCACCCCACCATGATGAGCAACAGCTGATATCAAAGTTCTGTTGGTCACCCTTTTCAACATGCAGGAACATCTCAACCTTGGTCCAGACAAAGGTTCCTGTATTCAACATTTTGGATATTCGGGCTGGACAATAATTCGATATTGATATATATCACAATATACTTTTATTCAATAACGGTGACAGGTAGTCCCCGACTTACGACGGAGTTCCGTTCCTACGCGCCGTCGTAACCCGAATTTCGACGTAAGTCAGAGCATACGTAAATACTTCACCTTATACGTGCAGTACTGTATTTTACCAAGCACTTAGCCTATCCTAACACAGTACCCTACATAATTATCAAAACACACATCCATTTGGGAGCTATAATGAAAGGAAAAAAGTGTTAATAACCTACTGGTATGCTGGTGACGCCATCCCTCCGAGTTCTCCATTGCGTTTACGTCGTAAAACTGCCGTACAGCTCGGTCCATCCTCCATACGTATTCGTTTACGACGTAAAACCACGTTCACAGTACACACAGTAATAGTAAGTTGTACTATGAACAGTTTTGTTTTGTTTTTTGAATGTCCAGAGGACCAGACTTAGCTTTTTTAGAGAGTACAGGGCAGCTGTAGCCTCCGCAGCTAACCAGAAACTGCGTAACTCGGCTTTTCAAAATAAAAAATTCAAAATATATATATATACTGTACTGTATATATATTTTATTTATTTATTTTTTAATGGGAGGTGCGTCGTAACCGCGAAACGTCGTAACTCGAGGCCGTCGTGTCGACTACCTGTTAAATAAAATAAAATAAATGATAGTTTGAGTCCAAATATAATACTTTTAAAGCAACCGTTCAATAATTCTTCATTTCCTATCTGATGACACTTCCTGGCACGAAAACTACAGCAGATTCATGTAAACATATTTTTTTTTCTTCTTGATTCACCAAAATAAACATTAAAAAAAAATACACTTATCGCTTCCAAAGATCATTCTCATGTAAACATTGTCTCAGTTTGGAGAAACGGGAGTTTGGTTCTGATGAGTTTGAAGAGCAAACAGCTAGTCGGAACAGTGAAGACCCAAAATGAATCACTACTTTCTTTAAAGGACAACACCCACCATGACAGTAACAATTCACCATATAGGACAATCACTGTAATTTAATATGATGTCTATTTTCATTTTTGCATTTGGGCCAGGCGAGGGTTAAAAAAAAAAAAAAAAAAAAACAGTTCCGAATGAATCCGGAAACTCGGCCGAAGATTGCCGAAGTGTCATGTGACTTTTGTTACATCTCCACCCAGAAGGCAGGAGTGAGTTTCCATGGAGGTTTATGAGAGAGAGTGGGAGTTAAAACTGCATATTTCCTGGTGCATTTGTGTGTACATATGGACCAGCGCTCTGATTTTATTTATTATTTATTTTATAACACCGCTGCGGACCGTTGCTGCTCTCTCATTCTGCCCAGAGGAGCAAGCCGCGCGTTCTGCCCAGAGGAGCAAGCCGCGCGTCTCTGGCTCCCCGTTCCGCTGGTCACCTTTGAAGAAGTTCCTTCGTGCCGACTCAGCTCTGCTCCGTCCCAGCCTTGTTGTGGGGAACACGGGGGAGCACGCGCGCAGAGCTCCGCTGCGCGGCTGCCTTTCTGTACTCCCGACCTGTCTGGCCACGGGCCGATGCGGAAATGAATGAATTTGTCGCGATCAAGCAAGTATGTCTACGTGGATGCTCGCTCAGAATATAGACATCAGTGAGCGACAGCAGGATTAATCAACAGGCAGCTTTTTAGGGAATATTTAAAAATGCCTCGCTTTTTTTTTTCCTTGCTCAGAGCAGCGGTCATGGAAGTTGATGAATGCTTATTATAACTCCGCCTGTAACTCCAAGGCGTCACTTTGGTGACGCGAATGCCCATGTGAATGCCCATATATGGAGAGGAGCAGATTTTTCCTGGAGCTTTTGCTAAAATCTGCTATAAATCATGAAATAACACATTTAGCGTTATTTCTCTACAATATAAATAAACGCTCCTGTATTATTTTTAATTAAACTAATAAATATTAATGGCGATGCAATTTGAAAACATGGTGGGTGTTGGACTTTAAACCAAAAAAAAAAAAAAAACCTCAACATTTAACAACAGTTCATGCAAAAGCTATTTTAAAAACCTTTCATGGTTATTCCTTAGAAAAAAGACATTCCACCCCAAGTCCTCCATGCTCCACCAGAGGAGCTACAGCTAGCTACTGACACTTTCTGAGCAAAACATTTAGAATACTTTATAACTGACTGGGTCATACAAATCCACTGTGATGTAAAGGTTTATAAAGTAATTTGGCGTAATGTCTATTTTTATTTTTTTAGATGGGAGCTGTTTTAAGACTACAGTATCACCTTGGCCTTGGTGCCACTCCCACTAATCTTTAGCTTATCAAGCTGGTCCAAATCTATTAATGGTTCCAGTTTCATTCTGAAGTCTAAATTTCTAAGTAAAAAAAATCTAAAACACCCACTAAGGTCAGGATTCCCACTCGTAAGATTGAGGGAGATTCCTGACCAACCCTGCCCTCAAAATCCAGCATGGTACACTCATGAATGATAAGCTGTGATATCTGTTTATTTTTGTCTGGTTATAGCTCATGAAATGAGTCGCACACACACAGTGCTGTCCAACAACTAACAGGCAACGTGTTGCTACAGTGTTTGATTGCACTCATTCCCAAAGCAGAGTTCTGACTTTAAAGTTAAATAAAACGTGGCATAATTCTCCAAACTGAAGTTCAAAGGTCATTCCACAACAAGTAGGACATTAATTGTTCACAGCCTTACCACAAAACCCTACTTCAATATATCTTTTAGGGAAGTTGTTTAAGTCCACAGAGCTCCCTGTCCCTGCAGTAGAGCCCCACTTACAGTTTATTTGGGAGGTTTTGTGCGTGAAGCTTACCCTGTGTTTAATTTCAGTCATGTAACAGTTTTTCCACGTGTCTCAGCATAATAAAAGTATTAATCTACAGGGCTGATGTGTTGGGGGTGTCATTTTTTCTTCTAGCTAAGGAGTATTATAATATTTTGAGTCTCCCATGACATTTCACTTGTAATTAGCTAATTTCTTTGTCCACACTTCTTATATAGCATTTAGCTCATTGTATGTTTGTAATTTTGTTTTTGCTCGACTCGTCGTTGGCCCCCCTCGTGGCTGGCATCGTCATCCTCCCCGTGCCTTCTCCCTCCTCTGGCAATGTCCTGCTCTATCTTGAGTTTTCCTCCTACCCCCCGTCTACTACACTCCTCCCATCTTAAGTCTGGGGTGACGATAGCTAATTATAAAATCAATGATGCCGGGCTGCCTAGTTTACAGCCCCCTCTAAAATCTTAACTGGGAAATCACTGTGGGATTGATGACTCCCTCGCTCTTTATCTCTTTTAATTAGAAATGTAAAAGATATGAAGACCCAGAGGCCAGAGCACATCTCCTAGTTTTTATGACCCCCACTCCCCCCCAACACCGTCCTGTCCAGCACTCTGGTCTCTTTCTCCAAATTGCCACCCCTCTGCACCACCGCCTGCACCTGCTTTTGTTTATCCCCTCTGCCTCCCACCTGGCACACCTCTCATCCAAGTTACACCTTTACTCATTTCCTCATCATTTTCTCAGTCACCTTTCTCTGGTATAGTCTGACTTTCTCCTTGCACAGGAGGTGTTAAATTTATGGCCTTTGTGCACTCTAAAGCGTTCCTCACCTTCCCTTCACCTCTTCTTTCTTCCCTCGACTGATTTCTAACTCGCCACGGATTCACTGCAAATGCACGAGATGTCCTTTTCGTCTGTTTTGACCCAGGAAGGAGGCGCAGAGTAAACGATGGGCCCTGTTTCACATCATGACCCTGCCTCCAATTCCACCAGGCAAGCCTCCTCAGTTTATTTGTATTTTTTTTTAAATGGCATCAGAACCCAGGTCACACACAAGTCCAATCCCAGACCCGACCTCCCTAACTGCTGCCAGGAGCACGCAGGTTCTCTGAGCTTTATCTTCCTGATCACCCTCGGAGGAGCTGCAGTCTCTGTCGGTCCATTTATCTCCCCCTGCATGTTGTCTGAAGCACCATGCGGGTCCACTCGTGCTCAGAGCTGATTTTAAATATTCAAATGAGCTGCTTTGGTGATGTGCTCCACTCATGACCTATTTTTATGGGTTTTTATTTTTTGTGGATAACTGATAGCATTGAGGTTAAAGAGACATTTTAATCTAGATTAATTAGTTAACACATTTTTGTTTCATTATTTTATTCCCATAGTGTCATCAATATGTCGGACTGTGCATTTAGAAATCTACCCTGTCTCCTTTAAACTCCCTCCTCCTTTAGGTTACCATGGCAACACCGTGAAGGGTCCACGGTATACGAGACAATTTGACTGTTCCTTGTAAAGTGGTGTATAATGTATGGGCCTTATTTTAATTCCAGTCTGGCATTATTGATCTGTCTTTAATGATAGTTAATTAAAGAAATCGTATAATTGATAGAATCTCATCTACGTTTATCGCCCTCCTCTGATTCTCTTCGGCGTTCTATTAATAAAAATCAAAGAGAGGAATTAGTGTCCCCACATTCACACCCTGAAAGGAAGAGGCGTTTACGATCGACGGGCCTTTCGTAAAACAATTCCTGTTCGATGAAGATAAGGCAGCGATTGGGAAAAGATTTTAGTCTGGTTGATGTTTACAAGATCAGTGTGAAAAATTGTCAAGATTTTATTATTAATTTACCTGATGAAAGTGAGCTGAAATATCACCGTCTGAAAGCATCGCTTAAATTTTCCCTGCCATAACATCAAACATCGCAGGTACAATACACAATACAATACATGTTTTTGCTAAATGTAATTTATAGAAAAATCCAGGTCTCTTAATTACATGCTTGTCTAAAACTTTTTTTGATAGTTCCAGGTCTCTAATATCTAAATTCAATCTTGAAATTTATCAGCAAAATATAAATACCGTATAGCCAATTTAAACTTTTTAAAATCATTTACAGATCAGATTTTCTGTTGAATGCTGAAAATCTTTTACAAGTTTTCCAACAACTTGAGATGAAACTGGAGGAAACGTGTTTCACTTCAGGAGAACAAACCTTAGGAGCAGACCTTTATCTGATGTCCTTGTTCAGCAAGAGACTGTAATTTATTAGCCGTGGCCCTCCCATGTTTTTGCAGACCCCGAGCTCCTCTCCACAAAATGAACACTGCTGCATGCAGTATATAGTCTGGAGTGATGGAGCAAGAGCTCTCCCTGCTGCTACAACTGGGTAACAGCTGGCTGGAGTCTAAAGCATTCTTTGTGCAAGGGGAAGTGTAATGAAAAGTCCAGCACTCTCACAAAAGTAGTTTATTGTGCCTCTTACCGTTTATATGGCTTTTCTTTGTATGACAACAATTTACATAAACAGAGGATTGGCAACACAAAGGCCATGTTTGAAAAAAAAAAAAATACATAAGACAACATAATCTCAATGTTTTGCCAGCATTACCATCACAAATGGATGAGATCGCCACACAACAGTTTGTGTGACAGCACCATGCTGCAGACGTCTACTCCATGACTGAAATCATGTTCATGCACTCTTTACTCTCTCTCACACACACACACACACAACCAACATGAGAAAACCTACCCACATTCAGAAGACAAGTCCCACTGCTACGAAGAGAATATTGCTTCAAACAGAGGAAAAAGAACACCTCTGTGCTGCAGACCAGCCATGTTTTACCAGCTGTTCGCCCACTGTGACATTTTGGCAATTAAGAAGTGAGAACACACATTCCTCTGCTTTTTATTTTCCTCAAAAAGAATCGAACATGTACATAGGAAAACAAAGATAAGATAATGGCTTTTGGGATGAGAAGGCAGTTTGTTGCATGGATTCCAGCACAATCGCAGTCAGGAGGCAGGTAATGATAAAGATGACGACGCGCCGTCCTCCTAAAGAGTCAGACTGACATCCGAGCCTTCTAGGTACACACAGAGATTTGAGAATCCACACGTAGTTAAGAAAACACATAAATATTGCCTGATTCTAGCATGCCTTAAGAAAAAGCAGCTAGTGTTTGGTCCTCACTGAAAGCCCTGAGTCTGATTCAAAATGTCTTTCAAAAACAATAAAAAAACGTCCCGTCACGGCTTGCATATGCCTTTAATCCTTGCGTCGATGCGCCTATGTGTGGATGTTTGCGTCTACGCTGACAGGAGCATTCATCCATCATCCTTGGGGAGTGCTATAAGGTTGATTGTATTAATGCTGATGCTTTCATCAGCTGTGACATGCTCAGCGATGGTGGCTTTACTCATGAAATACAAAGTGTGCCTAAGTTGGACAAAGGATCACAAAAGTGCTACAAGTAAGTCCAAACCTTTGTTTGTCCTGCACATCTGCTACTTCTGAAGAGGAAGTGTAATGAGTATTCTTTGTAAGCTTACTGTACATGAGATAGTATTGGCTGATTGTAGCTGGACTCCCCGTCATGAGACAAATTCCCGCTCCGTAGACGACTTTCCCCCCGAACTTTGGCACAAACACATTGACAGCACACGTTGACTACAATGGCAGCAAAATAGAAAAAAATGCCAACTCCCTGATAACAGAAACCATTTAAGTCAATGTAACATGAAAGTTTGTAGAAGCTCTCTGGGTTGATTATCAAAGTGAGCAAAAGTACTCAGAGAAGCTGAAGATCTGTAGCTAATAAGGAAGACCCTTTTTTCTTTCTGAATATCTTCTCAGGAAATCTCCTTAAAGGAAAAACTTGCCAAAACAATCCATATAAAACCAGAATAAACACATAAAAGACAAATTATTACATTATACAGATATGAATGAACTCGTTCAGTAACTTGAGGGGGGGGGACAGCTAAAAGAAACAATAATTCAAAAATAGCAATAACAACTAAAACTAAAGATTAAGCATACACAATTTGGTTTTGCCCTGTACTTTTGTTGTAATGTGCTTGTTGCGATCTATTGTGATCGACTGCTCAGTTCTGGAGTCTGGTTTGGCTGTTTCACTATTCAGATACTATAAAGAAAAGAAGAAATATTCAGCTTTTTCAAAAAGATTGTTCTTTTTTTTAATGTTTACTTCCCTCATGGCTTTGCCAGGAGTTCATATGGTTTTTCTTTTTGCCGTTTACAAGTCATGGACCATGTGGCCTGAGTTAGAAGGTGTCTGTACACTTAAGGCTCCTGTTGTGCTCCGCTGAAGAAGACACAGTGATGTGCAGCATGGAGAGCAGAGTGGGGGGAAGACGGGTGTGGGGAGAGGGGTAGCTTTCTTTTTTTTTTTACATGGAAGAGTGAATGAGGTTGTGCTGCGTGTCTACATGGGTTTGTAAGTGTATGCATCTAGAACTTGTATGGATGTGTCTGTGCACAAAATGTTCTCTTCACTGTGCCCTGCCAACAAGGCCTTTCCTCGACCCATCTAAGTTATCCGAAACCCCCCAGGACTCCCCGTCACTGTCCGAGCCCCTGTCTCGATCCTCGTCTCCCAGATCGTCATCGTCATCTTCGTCGTCCTCTTCTGGCGACGGCTCGCTGCCATTTTCTGTGACCCAGCTGTCGTCCTCATCCTCAGCTTCTTGCTTCACAACAAGTGCTGGTGGTGCTGGTGGCGGCGGGGGTGGCGGTGTTGGCTCGCTTTTGCTACACTCCGTTTGGTCTTCGAAGGCCTCTGGGTTCTCGAGCATCTCCCTGATCAGAGGAGGCATTGGGCCTGGGATCTCCATCTTTAGGGTGACGGCTCTCTCTGCACCTGGAAACGAAGGGAATGCATTGGTAGATAATTAACAGGTGTATCTTTATTGTCAAAAAAAAAAAAAAAGAAGATTCCAGAGGACATAAGCTGGAATATAATGTTATCTGGTAAAGTTTCTTGTAACTGGAGCATTTTCAACTATAAAGATGTATAACAAATATGGTTGCCAATAAAAAGCCATTCAAAACTGGTTAAACGTGAAAATGGTAAACGAGAAACTGACTGAACCATCACATTTAGCTCATATTTCATCTGGTTTTGCAGTAGGAATAAAAATATATTTAAAGGAAGTTAATTTTGATCAATATGCTGTACACGACTGAAGCACAACTTCTAAAACCCTGACATCTAGTAGTTAAATTGTAAAATACAGGAAACTGAATAATGTCTCCTCGTCTGCATTTCTTTTCCCAAAAAAACGTAAGAAATTCTTAGAAGGTTCATAAAAACAAACGGCAGACTTTAGACTAGTGTTTGAGTCAACCCAGCCCAGCAGATCCACATGATGGGTGGTGAAAATAATCTGTAAAATTATTAATTTCACACATTTATACACTTTAAAGAACATCAGCGTTCTGTTGCATTTCTTTATACAGTTGAATCTGATCTTACACCATCATACTGTCTTTAAAGCTTATTGATGATAGCAAAAAATTAACTATTTCATTCTATCCAAAACAACATTTTGTAGTCAACATCTTGCCATAGAGGAGCTCTTTTATTCTGATTGGAATAGTAATTATGTATTGGTTGAAAAGGGGTAAAAAAAAATGTGAATCTGTAAAAAATAATAATAATAATTTGTACTGACCCTTTGTGCTGATCCCCCTCAAGTCAGTGATCTTCATCAGCATGCGGGGGAACATGTGGGGTTTGTTGGGGCGTCTGCGACGAGCGTAGATCTTAAGAGCCTCAAGTAGAGGCTCTTGCAGCTTATCCACTTTCTCAGGCTCCTCTAGGTCACTGCGATCTGATGAGTGACAAAAATGCTTTAAGTTGTCTTTGCATTTGTACTTGAACAAAACAAATAAACAAAATGTTTTACTAAAACCCTAATTTTGTGAGAGTGGTAATACATTTGCAAAAATAAAATAAGGATAATAAATAAATTCTACTTCCTCTCTTGCAAATACAGTATGTAGGTACAGTATGTATATGTATGCAAAAACTAGTATGCAAAAACTCAGGACAGTATTATGTTCATTAAATGTTTAATGTTTTAGTTTTAGTTTTAGAGTTGGTGTAAATTTTCATACTCTTATACCACTATGCAAAAACTCAGGACAGTGTTAGTTTTACTATTTTATGCTTATGTCTATTATTATATGTTTCAGTGTTTCAATGTTTAGATGTTTACTGTTGCACCGAGGGACTGAGAGAAACGCAATTTCGGTCCTGTGTATGTCCTGTACAGTACATATTGCAGATCTGACAATAAAGTTGACTTAAAGTTTGACTTTGACTTTTTAGTTGATTGTGTATGTGTATGCTGCAGTACCTCCACAGATGAGGCAGATGGCACTGAGGAGACCAGTTTCTGTGTCATCCATCTCCAGAGGCAGAAGTTGACCAGCAAAGGCAAAGACCAGGTCTGTTAGAGGGCCAAAGCCAGCGTTGTGCATCTGAGTTCGATTCAAAGTCAGGCCGTCTGAGAAAGTCATAGTGTCCTGTTCTGGAGTGTAGCGTGTGCAGATTCTCAGCATCTACAAATACAAGAAGGTGAAACTGACATGAGATTTCAGTGACATAAGATGTATTATAAACATATGTAAGATGCTAAACTTAAAAAAGGAGATAAAAAGATGGTGAATAATTTTAAAGTAATGCTCAGCATTATCTGAACAAACTTCCCTGCACTACCACCTTGGCCCACCAGATACCGACACAATCTCAGCTCACTCTCTGCATAATCATAAACCATGTAAAGAAGACAGGATATTTCAAAGCCTTGTACCAGGATGTCCAGGCAGGCTGACTTCAGCAGAGTGATTTGGTCTGCAATGGTCAGGGTGGTGAAGCCTGGCAGCCGCTTGGCAAATTCCACAATCTTGATGATGCATTTGGTGGAGAGCTCGCTGAACTTGTCCCAAAGTCCCAGATCCAGTTGAACACGGTGGTCTGAGCTGGAGTTCTGAACACACAAACACCCCCGTCAAAACACATGCACACACCGCTTAAGATGTTGTACCACAGGAAGTGTGCAACCCTGTTTGCATCAGTGTCAAATGTATCGGAGCCTCATAACACATTTGCATGTTCCATCTATCAACTGGAAAATAATAAAATAATTTCCATGTTTTATCAATCATTCAGACCCCACAAACAGGCTTAATGGACAACTAAACTAATTAAGCCCTCCCTTTTTGAGGAAATTTAAGGTTTGTATTATTCTGTGGTGAAGAATGTTACTCCACACGCTAGGCTTACATCACAAGTATAACTTCCCATGTTTGACTTACGGTGGTGTATTTCCCCAGCTGGCAAAGTGACGGAAAGGTTTCCTGATGAGCTTTGCTCACTTTATTAACCAACTCTTCAAGCTCTCCACTTAGCTCATAGCTCTCAGGAAGCACCACCTCCTCCTTCACATCCTTCTTCTTCTTGTTTCTGTCATTACGCACCGCTGCATGAAGACAAATACAAGCAAAGACTGTAGCAGTTGGGAAAAAGACAGCAGAAATTTATTTTTACACCATTTTAAAGATCCCTGACAAGATATTTAACATTACTCTCCAATATGCATATGTTTGGTATTTGTCATTATCACCAGAAACAACTCAGAAGCTGCTTTTAACAACACAGACTGTACATTTCTATTTCATCATCCAGTTGCTTTCATGTCAATCTATCAATCTACTAATGCACATAAGTCCGTCCACTCTCTCCTGCACTGCCTCCTCTCCCTCATCCGCCTCCCATACTTTCCTTCCTCTCAGGATATCCAGTAATAGCAGAGGCACAATGTGATCCCGGTCTTAACACACATCCCACACAAACATTACACCCACATACATGTCCCGCGGGTTCTGCAAAGGGTGAGATACTAACACGTATTGTACATGCGGCCATCCAAGATAGACGACACAAAACTGGCGTCTTTGATTATGTGAACAACTTGAATCCTGCTGTTGTAAATATCTTCGTCATGACTCTAAATCATGCTATCTTCTGTGTTGTCCTCACAAATGAACACAGTGTGTCTTTTGCTGGCCAGAGGGATTAGGTTTTGTGGTGAAACAGGAAGTCAAATTCATTTTGTACAGCGATTAGTCATATGATTGGTTCAGTGCCCAGCCTCGCCCTGATCACCACCCCTGGAAGTCTCATCATCTGCTTCTGTATTCCTGCTGCGTAGTTTCCCAGAGTCTCTGTCTGAACATTACAAGATCGATTAAACAACCTCGTGTCTGAAGCCCTGTGTGGATGTGAGCGAGTTACCCTGTTTGAAAAGTTGGTCTTTCATGCAGGGCTCACCTTCTTTGGACATGCCAACCTCAAAGCACTTCTGCAGCCTGCAGTACTGGCAGCGGTTGCGTGTGACCTTGTTAATCTGGCAGTTCTTGTCTCGATGGCAGGTGTATACCATGTTCTTCTGGATACTGCGACGGAAGAAGCCCTGCAGCGGTTGAAAGCAAGAGACAAAAGAAGAGAATGCAAGAGAAAGAAAATGGTTAGAATAGTTATCAAACAAAAGGACGTGACATTTGAATTTGAGCAGATTGCCTACCAGACGCTTCCCTTTTTTACTTGACACAAAAAACAACTACTGAATAGATGTATGTAAGAGATAAGGACATAGAGCTTAAAGTACACAGTACAGTGGCAGGTTTTTTCCTCACCTTGCAGCCCTCACAGGAGCTGACCCCATAGTGATACCCTGAGGACTTGTCCTGGCACACAAAGCAGGGCTTGTAGATACGAGGTGGAGGAGGGGGAGATGGAGAACTGGGTACCATCTCCTCTGAGCTGGTGCTCTGGGTCTCCACCGCTGTGAAAGTAACAAAGAAGGAGAAAAAAACAACACATGAACATGCAATTTGTCACACATCTTGCATCTACTAGTGTTCGTTGTTCGGTTTACAAACGCCTCATATGCACCTGTCACTTTATGTTGCTTGTACTGCGTTCAGACAAGACAGCTGACAGAGATTCCTTTCTAAATTCTAGACAGAACGGGTAAACATTTAGCCATACATTTAAAGGTAAATAAATGTTTGTCTCTGGGACAAAACTGATCAGAATACAGTCTGAATGAGATACAAGTCACTGAACAGCAGTTTCCTGGTACTAATCGTCACCTCCCTATAAGGCCATTCTTTGAATCGTAATTGAAGAGATCATTAGTTCATGTGTCGGATAGTTTATCACAGTAAGCAAGAGTAAGTACTCTTGATTGACAAGTGGTTGACAAAAAATAGGTATTAGAATTAGGTACTGAAACAAACAGTCAGAGCTGGCTTCTCCTCATTCCACAAACACGCCCTAAATGCACAGAAAGGCCACGTAACAACCACACGAGCTCACAGAACTGGTGTAAGGCTTCGCTTCGAGCATTCAAACTCTAGCCCAGCTGTGATGCCAATGTCTCCTCATGTCACATATTTGCTATGGTACATTACACTTCATTATATTACCAAGTGGACCATGTATATACTCAGTACACTGCACACATTCATACACCACACAAATCGTGGATGTGGATGAGATCTATAGGTCCCTTGAGAAACAAAAACTGTTGCACACATATGTAACCAGAACTTAAGCACACATGCTAGTCTGGACAAACTCTCTAGCTTCCACCCCCTACCCCTCAACCCACACACACACACACAAAAACTTTCACCCTTGGTCAGCTTTTAACTTCAACCCCCAACTCTGCATCCCACCAACCCGTAACACACAACCCCTATTTTTCTCTTGTTTCCTGGCCCTAAATTCCTCAGTGCAGCCCTACCAGGTTTTAACAGAGGCCTAAGCTCATAAGGCTGCCTATAAAGACGGTCCCATGGTCAGACTGGAGGCCCCAGCCCGGCTGGCCAGCACTTTATTAGGTCTCGGTCACCTTGGGCAGCTATTCACACTGCCAGCTGTAGCTCGCAGCTTGTAAAAAAAAAAGGCCAATCATAAAATGAAAAACAGGGAGGCTCTAAAATTCTAACTTTTACTGCCCCCACCTCCCCCCACGAGCACCTTCAATGGAAAGCACAGAGGGCTTGCCTTAAACTTAACCTACAATCCCCCTCCTTCTTTGTCTCCCCAACACCATCAGCGCTTGGCCTTCTTTTACAAGAAAGGGGAGATTTCAAAAAGCTGGGGGTGAAAAAAAAAAGACATAAAACAAAGAATTTTATTTAAAAAAGAAATGTAGAGAGGAGCAACGAGGGGGTGGGGTTCAGTTCTTAAGGGCAGGTCTTGTTCAAGACCAAGTTGACCATCAGATACAGCTGCTGTGTTAGGTCTAGTACAACCTTATTAATGATTATAACAGCAAGTTTTTAGACATTTTTAATTTATTGCCCGCTGCTAAAACATCTGTTTTTCATATAATTTTTTTTATTTGACTTCACAATCCATACAAATTCATCCTTTAAAAGTATTTCTTTGCTGGAGGCAAATATGTTTTCTATTAGTTTTTAGAGCAATCCCGAAGCCAAATGTGCAAATCAATCCACAACCTGAAGTTTACACCCGCTGAATGTTTCTACAGCAGTTCTCATGTCTCTCTGGCCAGAATATAACAAAGCAGTGGGGTCAGCGAGAGAGCAGAAACCCTCTGAACGTGCCATGAACCACTGTTTATGCAATAATAACATCAGCAAATGAGGCTACAGACCAAGCGCCGACAACCCCCTTACAAAAGGACAAACCATATGTGGCGTCAAGTAACGAACATCGACTGACTCTGTCTAAATGGGTTTTTAAAAAAAGCCAAAGACGGAGAAAGTCCATCCGGGAGAAAACGCAAGACAGCAGTGATAGAGAAAACAAATCAGGCTCTTTCAACAAATTGCGCCTGGTTCCTGCCAGAGAACACGACTCCTGAACCCACCTCCCAGACTGAGCCTCATTCAGCCATCTCCATCCAAATCCCCAGTGTTATTTACCCCAGGGCGCCACGGTGAGAGGGCCCATTCAGGCTACCACTCAGAGCCCCTTTTCCCTGTCTCTTCAACTCAGCTCATCGCTGTTTAGAAAACCAAGCCCTGTAAAATGAGAGGCCCTCCTTATCAGCGCTCCGAGGCCTGGGCTACTATTTGCATGACAATCCGTTGGTCGAGGCCAGAGCGAGCTGATGATGGACACATGAGATGAGCGGAGTAGGTGGGTGGCTGCTCTTGTTGAGGGAGGAGGAGAAGAGGATAAAAAGTAAGAAGACGGGATATTTTGGTTATCAGTAGCCGCTGTTTGCTTCCTGCTAAGTATCAGTTTACGCCCTAATCCCTTGTAGGGCTCTGGACAAGTGGCCCAGCTGCACTGACCAGACCTACTCCTCTGTCGCTCTCTTTCTCTCTCATGCACACACACACACCTAATGCACACACAACCATCTGCCCCACTAACATTAAATGCTTCAGTTTGAGTGGGATGTGCTGTACATCATTCTCCACAACCTCATTATATGCAAAATATAACTGCAAAGGACAGAAATAGCTGTTCAGCTGAAGGTGACTTCAGCTGGGTCAATTGCATGAAATTCTAGGTCAAGTTAACAGAGATGATCAGCATCCCTTTTGGGATCCACTGATAAAATAGAAAAAAACGACATGATAGGAAGAGATAATGATGTTTGAAAACTTTAAACTTTCTGGTAACATCAAAACTGCCTGCTGTTCACCCAATTGGAAAGGTGTGTTTTTCTAATATACAGTACATATGCAGTATAAATATATATACAGTATACAGTATATACATATTTTTTATATACAGTAT
>JBBPBX010000398.1:33637-50371 GCA_038048925.1 Garcialebias charrua | reverse complement strand
TATAATTAAACCATAATTTTGCAGCTCCTGATATATTTTGCAATTCACTACTTTTAATTGTGCAGAATTCTTGCAACATTATAAGCGTTCTTTCACAATGGTCCTGCTGATTTGGTGTGACCTGGCATGCGAGTGAGAATGCAAAAGCTGTTTTTTAAATTTATTTTTTATTTTTATACTGAGAACAAAAAGTACGGTACATGAAGTTTCAAAAAGGTATAGCTGTATGTGTATCTTCTGTGTCTAGCTGAGTTTTCATGTAAATGGAATGATTTTATCAACCATATGCTTTCCATTCACAACTATTATGCAATTTTCAAGAGTTAGGCGGTGCAAACTCTCTAGCAGAACTGCAGAAGCAGATGATGCAATGAGATGACGCATTTTAAAATGTACCAGTCAAAACTCAAGTGGAAAAAAAAAAGTGAGATAAAGAGGCACGGCTGTGAACGACAATGCAGTTCCTGTGTTCCCTTGAAAAGCTGATGATGACAACACAGTTTGCATTCAAAACTCATGTGACTTTTTTAACATCACTCATGTGCTGATCTACTTTTCATTGCATTTGTACGTACCGGTAATCAGCTTCAAAACATACCTTTAGCTTGCAAGGCTCTCACTGACATCAGTATTTTACTTAAACATTTAATGGTAATAAAAGTGCCACTAAGATCCAGTATTTTTCTGAAACTCCTCAGGGACATTGGGGCAGGGAGAGGAAGAGGGCACAGTAAGGATATATGTGGAAATAAAGAAGGGGTTAGGTTCTGGACAGATATTGGAGGCAGACGGGCACCAGATTGGGAAAGGATGGAGAACAGTCGGCTGTCAGTATCCCTGGCACACTAGGTGGGATCTTTGACGATGCCCTTGGCCCACCACAATAAAGCAGAGGCGACAGCACCGCAGGAAACTAACTGAAAGGTTTCCAGGAAGAATTTGGCTTTATGAAAGAGGAAAAGAAAGTACCGTACCACACCCTTGTCAGAGGTGCCAGCACATTTTACTTCAACTCTGTTTCTCTGCCCACATCTTCCTGCCATCGCGCAGATTCTTCTGCTACAAGGCCCCACACGGCATGCTTGTTTCCTTCCTCTTTTCAGTACCAGTCTTTCCGGAGGATCTCCGTCACAGCTTTTGTAGCCACTTCTCATCATACCTCTCTACTACACCTTCATCAGTGTGCTCGTTCAAGCTTTGAAGTAGGAGGTGTACAAAGTCTCTACTGTGTGAGTTACACAAGTACCCATAATGGTTATCACCCCACAACTTTGAAAGAGAAAAAATGAAAATGAAGAGAGCCAGGTGGACGATCTGACGAGTTATCTTGAGCAAGAAGCAACACCTCTGTCAAAAAGCCCATTAGGTGGGTTTTTATAGACGAGATTGCACAATTGGGCCAAGCATGTTCTTTGACACAAAGTACGGTATATGAAAACAAGGCTGACAAGTATGAAAAGTGATGCCAAGCCAAGTTGAACACACAATAGACTACACACACTTCTCCAGAAATTTACGCATTTATGTCATACACGTAGGAAGGCCGTGTAGCACAGAAACAGATGTGGACACAGGTGAATTTTCATGTTGCATACACATGAAAAACCGTTTTGGTATTTGCTAATAGCAGCTGGAGAAACTAATTACAAAATTCTGGAGTTCTGAAGAATGACACATTGTGACATGGCACACAAGATCCTGCCAACATACATAGTTCTGCACAAAAAAGGTCTATAAGCAGAGCAGCAAAGGCAGCAGGTGGGCTAAGCAAGTACCCTCAAGGTACATTTTAAAAAGTGGAATTACTCCTGCAGTCTGCTGGTGCTCTCAAAACA
This sequence comes from Garcialebias charrua, assembly GCA_038048925.1. Lineage (NCBI taxonomy): Eukaryota > Metazoa > Chordata > Actinopteri > Cyprinodontiformes > Rivulidae > Garcialebias > Garcialebias charrua. Next base: position 48,536 of record JBBPBX010000398.1, on the reverse strand, counting down.
CCCTTTCTTCTTTACAGCACCTCATAAAGGGCTTTTTGATATTTTCTTCTTGATGGAGTCGGCCAAGCCAACATTTGGCGGCCTGCGCCCCCACCACTCCCCCTCCCTTCCTGCACCACACAAACTTGTCAATTCAAGAAACACAAGTTGGCTTCAAACAGGCAAATGTCCCCATCCCCAATGAGCCCGGTGGAAAAAAAGTTTCCTTCGAACGTCCTTGTCCAATACCTGAGGGAGGAGGTATTCAAACGAGAGAAAATTCAAGGAAATATGACTTCAACAAAGGCCTTTAATGTTTGGCACATGCAGGAAAAAAAGGCAGACAGTCGGGTGCAGATCTGTGGAAGAAATGTGCCCCCGTGTCCCAGTGATGAGCTCCAGCTGACTCGTCATCTGCCCACCAGAAGACAGAGAGGAACAACGCTCACCTGCAGTGACTGCAGAGTGAACCCAAACCTGCAGCATGGGCCTGAGCCATTGATCATGTCAAGAAGACAGGGCAGCTCACGAGGCAGGAAAGCAAAGGCAGGCAGACAGGCAAGGTGAGGAGAGAACAGTCTTTGAGGAAAACCCAGACTCTTTGATCCTCGGGTTGTTTCTCGTCCTCCCAGACTTCCTCTCACCATCTGTAAGCCTGGGTCACACCTGTCGATCTCTGGCAAGGCCACTAGCACTTGTTCAATTGCAATTGCTTCCTCCCCACAACAATAGAAACCTTCAAAAGTAGAAGTAGCTCAGCAGTGGCTGTGGCCCCGCTCTGTCAGAGGAAGTGAGGGGAAAGGAGGATAACGTAAACAACAACAGTAGTATTCACTCTAGTACTTTGGGGAAGCACCACAGACCAAAGTGTGCAAACGCAAGCAACCTCACCCCCAAGTAGTACTGCCGTTATCTCCCACAACATATACAGGTAGTCCCCGACTTACGAGCGCTCTTACTTACGAGGTCCCGGACTTACGAGCATGCATCTCATTAAAAAAAAAAAAAAAAAAATTTTTTTTTTTTTTTTTTTTTTTTTTTTTTTATAAATGAATACATGTACAGTACTGGACAGTCACCAAGCACTTAGCCTATCCTAACACAGTTTTTAAAAATGAAGGAATGAGTTGAATTGTCTCCCTTTCACATAAAGGAAGCAAGCTCCCTTTATGGGAATGGAGCCTGCAGGGAGGAGGGACACAATTCAACTGACTCCTTAACTATGTTAGGATAGGCTAAGTGCTGGTGACTGTACAGTACTGTACATTTATCTATTTATAAATAAAAAAATAAAAAAATAAAAATACTGTATATACAGTACTGTATATTTTTAATAAATAGATAAATGTACCTGACCTGAGACTCCCACAGTCACTGATTGACTTTAAAAGCAGCATAAAGACTTTTCTTTTTAAGCAAGCCTATTCTGCTTCCACATGATTTTATCTTTGATCTTAGCTGATATCATGATTTTACTTGATTTTATCACTTGTTTTATTTATTTATTTTTTAAGCAAGCCTAATCTGCATCCACATGATTTTATCTTTGATCTTAGTCGATATTATTATTGATTTTATTTGATTTTATCACTTGTTTTATTTTGATCTTTGCTTTGTTACACTTTGTAGCACTTTGAGATTTTTATTAATGAAAAGTGCATTATAAATTGAATTCATTATTATTATTATTATTAAATGTACAGTCACCAAGCACTTAGCCTATCCTAACACAGTTTTTAAAGATGAAGGAGTCAGCAGGCTCCATTCCCATAAAGGGAGCTACTTTCACTTTATGTGAAAGGGAGACAATTCAACTCATTCCTTCATCTTTAAAAACTGTGTTAGGATAGGCCAAGTGCTTGTTGACTGTCCAGCACTGTACATGTATTCATTTATTATAAAAAAAATAAAAAAAAAAAATAAAAAAAAAATTTTTATTTTTTATTTTTTTTTTTTTACTATGTGATCCTACTTACGAATTTTTGACATACGAGCGCCCCCTAGGGACGGAACTCGCTCGTAAGTCGGGGACTACCTGTAAATAACCGCAGCAAAGCATTAGCTCACCATTTTTCGCCTTGCCTTCTTTAGTACTGCTGAGCTGTTTATCTAATTTTAGCTAAATTGTTCTTGTTTAACTAAATCTCCGGTACAATACTAGCCCGCATGATGAAACAAAAGCAAACAGAGAAATATGGACAATTCAGCAAAGTGACAAGAACATAAGTGAGGCTTCCTGATGTCTACCGTATTTTCCGGAATATAGGTTGCGGCTTTTTATCATTTTTGCATGCCCTGCGACCTATATTCAGGTGCAACCTATTTATGGCTTTTTATAAAATAAGCTGATTTGTAATCATTTATTAACAAAAATTAAACTGAGACACACTCTTACAATAATGTCAGCTAACAAATATATTTTTTAGGTGTTTATCCTGCTAAAATTATTCATTTATTAAAGAAAAGTTCAGCTCAGACACATATTTGCTATAATTTTTATCAAACAAATAATTGTTTTTAAGTGTTAATCTTCTTAAAAGCCTTGCTGTGCGCTCCTGTGGAAGAACATTTGCAGCAGAGCTAAACACGGTCCACATTTTGACGTAGGTGCGACCTATATATGGATTTTTCCAATTCTTTGGCAATAATTGGACAATGCGACCTATGTTCAGGTGCGACCTATATTCCGAAAAATACAGTAAGTGGTTTGTCATCTTTTAATTTTTACACTGGTGGTCCACCCCTAAAGTGGCACAAAAACCATAGAGTCAGATCAGAGACTGAAGTCACTCTGGGAAATTTCTGCTTTGAGTGATTTAGAGACGCAATAATGTTCATCAAAGGTTTTCACTTTTGCTTGGCAACCAACCGCCTGACTTGTTGCCCAACTCTGCGTCTGGGCGGAGACAGCCAGAGCGCTGACGAGAAACTCAGATTCAAGCCACCAGTGTTTCATTGCCTTTTCTAAGATGTTGCAACACAATTTTGCGGGGCATTTTGGACTATTACCATTCAGTGCGTAAATTTGTATAATAAATGTCACAGAAACGGGAAGCATTGCCTGTCCCGTCAGTCCTCTGAAGCCGTTTTCGCATTTGCCGGCCCTCCCCGGTCCCGCTCGTCTCTGGTTGGCCCAGAGCCAGCTCTGGCCCGCCCTCGTTGATTGCGCACTGTCCGGAGAGCAAGCCTTGAAGTGGGTGGGGTATTCACTTGACGTGGGTGGGCAGTTCTTACCGAAAAGCTCAGAATGCGAATTTTTGGAAAAAACGAAATAAATACTGAGTTTTCATGTGTTTTTTCACTACAGTTAGCAAGTTAAGCATATAAACACACGTTTCCGATCATTTTTATGCACTCGAAAGTAGTTTTTAGATGAAAATAGTGTGTTTTTAGGTGCCCTGGCGAAATTTACGAGCGGACTTCCGGGTTGCGAATTTGTGGAAAAAACGAAATAAATACTGAGTTTTCATGTGTTTTTTCACTACAGTTAGCAAGTTAAGCATATAAACACACGTTTCCGATCATTTTTATGCACTCGAAAGTAGTTTTTAGATGAAAATAGTGTGTTTTTAGGTGCCCTGGCGAAATTTACGAGCGGACTTCCGGGTTGCGAATTTGTGGAAAAAACGAAATAAATACTGAGTTTTCATGTGTTTTTTCACTACAGTTAGCAAGTTAAGCATATAAACACACGTTTCCGATCATTTTTATGCACTCGAAAGTAGTTTTTAGATGAAAATAGTGTGTTTTTAGGTGCCCTGGCGAAATTTACGAGCGGACTTCCGGGTTGCGAATTTGTGGAAAAAACGAAATAAATACTGAGTTTTCATGTGTTTTTTCACTACAGTTAGCAAGTTAAGCATATAAACACACGTTTCCGATCATTTTTATGCACTCGAAAGTAGTTTTTAGATGAAAATAGTGTGTTTTTAGGTGCCCTGGCGAAATTTACGAGCGGACTTCCGGGTTGCGAATTTGTGGAAAAAACGAAATAAATACTGAGTTTTCATGTGTTTTTTCACTACAGTTAGCAAGTTAAGCATATAAACACACGTTTCCGATCATTTTTATGCACTCGAAAGTAGTTTTTAGATGAAAATAGAGTGTTTTTAGGTGCGCTGGCGAAATCGCAGTTGATGACTCAACACGCAGCTAGTCACGCCCTCTGGTCTCGCCCCTACACGAAGCAGTCCAGCCCCCTGCTGCAAACAACGAATCAAATGTGAGCAGTAAATGACGTGAAACTGGGCCCGTCGGGCCGCGGTCCGATGGAACCACGTTGGAGATGGTTCCAAAACGAGGGCGGAGCCGGGGAAAAAAAGGAAAATGCGGACACGCTGAACCCGGGAAAGAGGGCGGGGCGGGGCCACCCGGGCCTTTAAGGGCTGGTCAATGCGAAAACGGCTTGAGAAAACACAAAGGGCATCGCTGTCAATCCCTGACTCATTTGTTTTCCCCTTTGTTCCTGTCTGACGGGCTGCATTTCTGTCAGGTTGGTTCTCGTTGTGTTTTTTGACTGTTCACAACACCGAAGCAGAAGCCATTAAGTTCAGGTCTGATCACAGGACAGTTGCAATCAGTCACAGGTCACGCTACAGTGGGAACTTGTCTTCTTGTTCGTAGCTTCTGAAGAGCATGCGTTTTTGTTTCCTGCTCATGAGTATTTGTCATGTGTCAGTGAAAATGCCCCTTTTGTGCCAGATTCAGAAGAAAAACCTTCACTTCAGAGGCTCAGTGCATGTCAACATAGCTTTAACCTTTTAATTGTTGCCTTTCTGTTAAGTTGATTTGTGTAAAGAAACTAACCAAAATAACTGCACATTACTATGGTACTTTTTTGTATGTATATATATGCCAGGCTTGAAATTTTTTATAAAATAGATCTTGTGTTACTGCCTTTCTTGCATTATACTGACAAGTCAGCAATGCAAAATACAGTACCTTATTTCCTTTTTCAACTAAGTTAATTTATATAGTGCCAATTCACAGCAGATGTCTTGTGGCACTATTTTTACATTTACGGTATATAATAAATTACATTATAGAGAGTCCGCATTGAACAGACATAGACACCTAAATACAGGAAACCCTCGAGGTACGACACCCGCGACCTACGGCAACTCAGACTTACGATTTTATCATATTTAATAAAAATATGATAAAAAAAAATATATATATATATTATTTTTTTTGTTTTGTTTTTGTTATGTTATTAATTTCATGTGTACAGCACTTTGTTGCAGCTGTGGTTGTTTTAAATGGCTTTATAAATAAAGTATAATTATTAATATTATGTTTTTATTACAATTTTATCGTATTTACGCAACTTCCGGTCGTTTCCGGTCGCCATTTTACAATTGCGGTCAATGGAGCTCCACCATAGAGGCTCCTGTCAGCTGGCTCTAGAGGACCGTGTGTCCGATCAGGGTTGCCTCATACGGATAAATTAGCTGGAAACACTCGGTCAACTCTGTGGACGTCTCAGGCCCGGAGGAGCAGCCGCGGATCGCCCCGCGATCGCTCCCACAACGCCGCCCGACATGCTAACGACAGCAGCTAACAGAGCAGCTAACACAGGCGAAGACACCGAGCCGACATGCCGCGGAGGGGCCATCTGCGGCCGGGAGCTCGCCGCAAATGTCCGCCTGGCAGCCTAAGATGTTGGGGGACACCGAGCTAACGCGGAGATACAAAGCCGACAGCCTTTTTGAATGAACTGACATGCTGCTAATGGCGGGGCCTAACCGTAGCTAACGCCGAGCAGTTTGTTTTGGATGGAGGAACATCGCGGAGAAACGGCTTTCAGTAAGTTTTTTTTTTTCTGGCTCCAAATGTATGAAGTTAAGAAGCTAACAGTCCTTCTTTTAAACAGTTTTGACCACGTGTGTGCGTGTGGAGCGTAAGGAAGCTGGGGGAGCTCGGACGGGTGCGAGCTGATGCTAAAAGACGAAGGCAGGCTTTGACCAGCTCAAAGTAAGACATTATATTTTTTATTTATTGTACAGTATTCATTTACTGTACATGTAAAGTTCTGTGCATGTTAGTATGTCTGCTTGTTCAGTCTCATGCCGTTAAATATGTGTGCGGCGCTCCGTTAGCGGTATAGCCGCGACCTATGTCAGAAACGCGGACCTACGACAGGCAGGTGTTTTTGGTCCGCGAGGTACGACAACATCGACCTAAGTCACACCCGTAGGTCCCAATCCCTGACGTAACTCGAGGGTTTGCTGTAAGGCTGAATCCACAGGGGTGCATATTTGTACAGTGTGAACATGTTTGCACAGTAAAAGGAAGAAACTGAATGAAAAAAAACTACTTACAGATGTTTATTTTTTTTAAATATAATCCCTTTTTCTTGTTTTCTAACTTGATTTCTCACTGTAGTTTGGGATTTTTGGGCCAACATAAACATGAATGTTCACGAATGCACAAAAGTCGTCTCTGAAAACACATCCATCATTTCCTGAACAAACTGATAGGTGCATAATTAGAAGCATGTTAGTGTACGAACACTTGTTCCTCCTCACAGATCCCACAGTCATAATATACACACAAACACCCCCACACTGAAATAGACTTGTTGTAGACACAAACAAATGAACTAATGCAAGTTTATACAAATGAACTAATGTAATATTACCAGAAGGATGTTCATGGCAGTTGCACATTCGCACACTGGCAGGTTTTGACTAATGTTTGAGAGAAAACAACTCCCGACAGGCTCGCCCCCTAACCCTTCTGTCACTCTTCACCCGTGAACTCAGGATAATAGCTGTTCGACACCAGTCGCTCACCACTCACAGCCAAACGTTGTCTGCTGCGTAAACATGGCCCATTCACACACTGAGGTAGGACAGTCATGGTCTGGGTCTCCAGTGCCAGCCTGGCTGGCTGTGCAAGGCTTCCCCATAACATTCGAGCCAAGCCGTCAGTCAATAATAACACAACAGTGACAGAACTGTTCTCTTCATATTCAGGGCTCACATGCCACTGGTGTACGCATGTGTCCAAATATGCTATCAACAACCACATGTGCATGGGTACATCATGTGCTAACTCTCAGGTGCATGTATTAGTGTAACTCACACACATTCAAACAGTCTGCTCACTGCCCACGCCTTTGTTCAAGGGAAAATGTGCTTGGCAGCCAGAAAGCTGTTCTCAGTAAACAGCTACAATAGCAGCAGCCAGACATGGGTGTCAAAGGCGGGAAGCAACAGTAATTTTGGAACGGGTAAACTATTGTGCAAGAACTTACAAAAGTTCATATTTTGTTCTCAGCCAGAGCTCCAACACTGATGAAAGCTGTCGGCCTCGTCGAGGAGTTTTATTTACAGTGGTGTGACTGACGCTGCGGAGGTGCTATGAACTGCCATTAGCGCAGCGACTGATTCCAGCACAGGTCTGAGGAATCCAGCTTGGCACATTGTCTGTCTCTGGGTTTGACACAGCAGTTTGAATGCCCAACGCCAGAGGCATGTAAACACAGCAAACACTGACATGTAGGAGACCGAGTTCACTCCTCACATGCAAACACTGCTCCCCTATCCTTGTTTTTATGCATAAGCACAGCAAACCCGCACATGAAAAGGGAACTTGTGGGAAAGAAAATTTTAAGCGACTGCTGGGATTGAGTTTGTTTATTTATAGGCTGTGCTGACCATTAATGGGTTCGGCTATTAATGTGAGACGGAATGAAGGGGTGTAGCACTGCCACACAAGTAGATTTGTAAAATGGCCTCTTAAAGTTAAAATGTTTTCATGTTGTAAGTTATTGTAGTTGTATGAATACATTTACTGAATATTTATTCTGGATTAGTTGATTTTATTGCACAGTGAGGGGAAACAAGAGGATTGCAGCTGCTTGAGTCACTGTAAGACTGGTACATATTCAATAAGAAGAATTGCCCACCATCGCATGTCCAAGCTCCAAACGGAGATCTTGCATGATCTGCATTCAGAGCATGTGTTAGTCATGACTCCCAGCTACTAACACCATTTTGAATCAGGTTCACTGTCCTCCTTCTTTCATTGAACAGTTAATTACTAAATTACAAAACAAAAACCGATTTTTTTTTTTTTTTTACCTTTAGCTTTTATGACCATTACACTTCAAACAGCTTACCGTACATCATGTTTTCAAATAAAAATGTATGCTTTTCTCACTTTGGAGTCAACTTTCAGGTGTTAAAATCTTTAAACCTTCACCTTGTCAGTTTGATATCATCTTGAAAGTATCAACAACATTTACACCTAACACAACAGTAGCAATTTCTTGTCAGAACTGTGATAGCATTACCGTATAGGTTAAATCTCTCATGCTCTCTTCCACGTGTGGATACACACACCTCTCCACTACCGTACATCAAAGATACCCCTATATATTCCCAGCACTGCCCCTTCAGGCTTTCTAATCTTTTAATTGAATCTGTAGTAATTACAACAAAAATAACTACAGACTTCTATCAGTGAAAAAAAAAAGGATGGTCAGAGTGAGCCAGCGGTCACAGGAAGCTTCAGAGATCTACACCCCTATTTCAATTAGCGCCTCCGTCCACCTCTGAACACATCAAGGGAAAACAAAGAAGCTTGTGCGCCTGTGGACGTGTGTGTGAGGCTGCCAAAACAATTTGTTGTCCTCAGGCTTTCTCGTGTATCGCTTGCGAGTATCACAGAGGATACTAAAGCTGTGCTCAGACAGATCTAGCAGCGGCCGTGCTTTGGTGGGAAACAAACACTCGCTCTTTTTTTTAAGCGTAATGGCATCATTCCTCTAGCAAATGAACATGGACAGAGAGGAGATCCTTCAAATGGCTTTCCTAGCAGATGACTAATTCAGTTCTCATTGACGTCTGACTACATCAGTGTCTATTATTCCTATGTGTGGGGCAGCTCAGATGTAGTACCAGCTCCGTAGCATAAGGCACTTAAGAGCATTACACAAGCCAAGCTGGCTGAAAGGGTCTCCTTTTCAGCCAGCTGACAAGGCTGCCACACATGCAGTAGGCCTGACATTGCCCAGGCTGTAGCCTCTGACTAACCTCTGACATTGAGGTCTCCCTCTTGTGAGCAAAAAAAAACAGGAAAACTGACCACACACTTTTAAGTTTGCCGATTGTCCCGGGCTAACAGCCAAGACCAGTGACACTTATTACCACATTAGATTTATTGCCAAGACAATAGGATATACTCATCGGGTGGAAGATTTAGAGGAGGGCAAACATGTGTTTTCCACAAGTGAGTAAGATTTCTTGTCCGCATCCGTGTTTTTTTACAAGTGTACATTTGACGGCAGTAATTCATTGTAACGAAAAACAACCGTGAGTGTGTTGTGCACGGATCGTGCTTCATAAAACGTGGCATCAGGAGCCAGGCAGGTCCGTCTGTTGTGCAGCTGGCTGCGCCTAATGAGATATCAGGCTCAAACATCAATTCATCAGCTTCATTGATGAGGACAATGCAAGGCGACTGCCTGAGTAAAGAGAAGCATTATGCTCGTTGTGCAGGGATAGGGCCGCCTTGTTTACGAGGGTTACCAGGCACAGAGGGTTTGAAACAGTACACCAAACCAGCCTAAACTTTGCTCTCTTCAGCTCGGCCCTCAAACCTTCAGAGGGAGCTTCTCTGGCCATCTATCTTTGGCTTTAAGGAAAAAACTGAAAGAAAAAAATGTTTATGCAATCTGAGGGCAGATTCTTTTTAATGTGTGAATGGTTTAAAAGGAGGAGGCCACAGAGGCCTGATTGATTAAATAAACAAATCTCATCTTGTTATCATGAGGGCTCCCCGGCTGGGTTGGCTGGAGTCCCCCTCTGGCCTCAGCCTCCACTGGCAGGGCATCTGTCTTCATTAAAGCTTAGCCAGTGTGCATGACGGCCACTGAAACGCTGGTGTCTTCACGATTAATGAAGACAGATAACTCCCCCCTCAAGAGGCAGTAACAAGGAACAAAAAAGCCGCAGGACGAGCAAACAGAAGAATGGAGGGGAAAAGGGTCAGCATCACCTTCGAGCAGCTCGTTCAAACAAGAAAAGAAGCTCCGCTGCTTTTCATCGGATTCCTTCAGCGTCTTTTGGATCCGTCATTGTTTTTCCAATGTCATATCTGCCTCGACTCCCTCCACACTTTTCCCACCATGCAATTGCCTAGACACCCCAACCCCTCCTCCTCTCCCATCGTCGCACACTCACAAAGCAGCAGCAGCCACTTGGACGTGTATGAAAATGCTGGTAAAATCAGGGGTTTTCCTAAAAGCCGAGATGAAAGAAGAGAAGAGTAATGTGGCAAAAAATGTATTCATTATTTATTCAATTAATAATCAACTTACTAATCCATGGCTGTATGGCTGAAGAGAAATCTCTATATGTAGTATCTTTGAAAAAAGGCATGACCCATGGAGGCTACAGGATACACCAAACTTTTTGCAAGGCAAACATAACATCACTAACCAAAAATCTACATTAGTCACACAATGAATAACATAAATAAACTAAAACTCAGCGTTTTTGTGCTTCCGGTCACCCATAAAACTCGTTTTCCTCTTTGACATGGCAAGGTCAAACCTCAGGTGGCTCACATTCTCACTGAAACTTGACTCCATGGGTGCAGTCTCATAAGTCAAACACGAGCACAAGCACATTCAAACAAATAAACACAGCCGAATAATGAGTCTGATGTCCTGGCAGCAGAAAGTTTCGTTTGTGCGGCAGGCAGCTAAAACTGGCTGAGAACGGAGAAGAAAGAGAAGAAGAGACTGTCTGTCCCAGTCTTTTCCTGTACCGATCTGTATCCCCTGACAGCAGCCCCCTTAGCTGAGCCCTGAGGGGTAAACAAGCCAGCAACGAGGAAAAGTGTGTGTGCATGTGTGTGTGAGAGACAGAGAGGGATGTGATTGTGTCATGCCAGAAACCAAACAGGATGCCACTTACACTGAACACTGGCACTGCCCGTCCACGCGAAGGGGTCCAACCCGGGAAAGAAGGGGCTCGCCTTCCGCAGCATGCATGCGCCACGGCTGGTGACATCATAGAGCTGACGGGGACCGATTCCCAGAGCTTCCATACAGTCGAACATGGCACCCCCTCCCACCCGCAGCATCAATCAGTACAAATGCTCTATTCCTGTGTGCTGCTGTGATGCCACTGCTCACGTCACTCACCCAAGGCAGTGATAACAACAAGAGCAGAGCAACAGCTATCAGCTTCCCTTCCCTTCACTGACTTATCTCTTGCTGTCACTCCCTCTGCCGTGCTTTTCCTGCAGATGCAGAGTTCCCCTCCCTCTTTCCGTCTCAGCTGGAATGCAGATCTGGTTCCTGCCTGGCCTGGGCTAAGCTGAGCGTGACTCTGCCTCTCCGTCCGTCTCTCCTGGGTGAGCTGCTCCCTGTAACAGACCTAAATAACAGAACAGCCTCTCTCTCACGCTTCTTGCTGAGCCCCAGACACAGCGGAGCGAACCAACTGCCTCGGCATGACGGTCTGAGAGGGGCGGGGAGGAGGAGAGAGCTGCAGAGAATGCCAGAGGAGGCGGGATGAAGAGTGGAGCCTAGGGGGAGGTGGGATGGAGAGAGAGAGAGGAGAGGAGAGGAGGGGGCTGCTCAGCAGTGGACAAAACTTTATTCTTATTCTTTTTGTGTGTTGTTTGTGCTGCTTTCATGTTTTTTAATTCAGCTTCAAATGCAAACAAACACAAACATGCTTTCACACCATCTCTCATTCAGATCTGACCTCACGGGCTACACCTCCCCCCCCCCCCCAGTTTTTTCTGCAGTAAATATGAGCCCCTTTCTCCTCCCTCCTCCGTGCCTCCCATCTCTAATCATAACCATATTAAAAGTCCAGCCACTGGCCTGGTGTGTATGTGTGTGTGTCTGTGTCAGAAACGGAGCGGGAGACAGAAAAGAACATTGTGATGTGTTCAAAAAACCCCAAAAAAACAGATGCCTGGGTAAGACCCCCCCCTCCTCTCTGTCTTGCTCGAGGGAACAGAGGACGGCGCGGTACTTTCTATTTTTCCCTCTGGAAGAGCTTTAACAGTGATGAATGAGGGATGCCTTGCTCAGTCCCTGCAGTGCATTTACACAGACAAATACCTCCAATGTACAAACACGCCATGTGCTAGACACACTCCTCACAGGTTCACTTGACCTTGTTTGTGATTTATAACGGCCAGCGCTTTGCTCGGGGACATGACGACGCAGGTGAGAGGAGACTTTTACAAGTCGTGGCTGTTGGGCAGCTTGAGTCAGTATAGGAGTCGCAAGTGTTTTTAAACTTGATTCTGTTCTGCGTATTGATGAAAACAATTCAATTTAGAAAATAGCAGCACCCTCACAGTGGCAGTAAATCAAGAGGAATCAATAGGAGGTCTGTGGTCAATAAAAAAGCCCATCAGTTGTCCTAACTGTTGCTCAGGCAGACTGGAGCAAACTGCCTGACGCATAATGGGAGATATATAATATGGCTCGAGTGTGTGAGCTCTGCTTATTCATTTCCCCACTCACCCCTGTCAAACCAGTACAAGTGGTACAGCCCAGCAGGCAAAAAAAAAAAAGACAGCGTTTCCTGTCAATCTGTGCTGCTGGCTACACTCATCATAAACACAAAGTGCCCTCATCCTCCTCTTCCTCCTCCTCTGTCTTCACTCCTTTTCCTGGCTGATGAAAGAAACCATGCTTTCACTTTTCTAGGTTTTTCTTTAACTTTTTTTTTTATGACTTTCATTACGGTGTTTATTGATCTAAAATCTACCCCTCCGCTCAAGACGCGTGGGCACGTGCAGTCGAACACAAAATGTGGGCCGCAGCTCTCACTACTTGCACACAATAACGCCAACAGACACGTTTACTGGCTCCTTTGTTCTATCAAACTGTAAACAGCAGTATTTATGCGTTTCTTCTTCATACAGCTGTCAAGTCATAAAGGAAGCTTTACGGCAGCAAGAAATGAAGAGCACAGAGTAATCCATCAGTGTTTCTACCACTAGCTGTGTGCTGTTAAAAATGACTATTTCTACATGATAAATTAATCACATGTTCTACTTAGTGGATGCATTTTAGGTCAAACCATATTTGCCTGGAGTCACTTTTTTATGACCCATTTGCATTCTTCTCACATTTGTATTTCGTCTCCTTCCTGCCCAATTTTTTTTTCCTCACTGTTAGTTTCAAGCAGCATCCTGGAAACAACAAAAAAAAAAAGAGCCTAACCCCCCTGGTGCTTGAATGTTCTGTGTACAGTGTTGTTTAGCGTGACTGTTCTGTGAGGTGATGAGCTGCAACACAATTGTTTTATTTCATGTGCTCACACTTCTGTTTTGGGAGATTTATGGAGCCTGGCTGATTCCAACCAATTCAACCAACCAAAAAAACCAACCACCGGGCAGCACGGTGGCACAACTGGTAGAGCTGCTGCCTCTCAGCGAGAAGGTTGCCGGTTCAAATCCCGGTCCGGGGCCTTTCTGGGTGGAGTTTGCATGTTCTCCCCGTGCATGCGTGGGTTTCCTCCGGGTACTCCGGTTTCCTCCCACAGACCAAAAAACATGCTTGTTAGGCTGATTGGTGACTCTAAATTGACCCTAGGTGTGAGTGTGAGAGTGGATGGTTGTTTGGTGTGAGTGAGACAGGTCCCTCTTGTAAATGAGTCCCCGTGACTCAACGAGGCTAGCCTGTATAAATAAAGGTTGAATTGAATGAATTAAAAAAAACATTCAATACAAAAACAACTGGACTTTATTTGTAACAGAAGATGTTTCGCTCTTCATCCGAAAAGCTTTCTCCTAAGAGCAGAGAGTGGGAGTTGGGAGTTAAAGGCTGAGATAAGATACACACATACCTATGTAGATTGACAAATCACACCTCACACCTTAACAGTAGGGGGTTCTTAAAGGTCCACTGACATGAATTTTTTTACTATTCATAAAATTGCTCAAAATATATATATTTTATCATTTAAATATGTTTGTTTTTGCAAACAAAATGATAAATCACTTTAATTTTGCTTTAAAAGTGATTTTGAACTTCAAGCCGTGTTTAATCATGGGAAATCCGATTACACTCGAACGCACCATATGTGATGTCACACTGGGCAGAGGGCTCTGGTGTCTTTAATAGCGGACAATTTAAAACTGGACGAATTTATCAATCTATGTGAAGATTTGAGCTATTTGTCTTCATTTTGGGAAGCAGAAAATAGTTTGGGTGATGGAACAAGAAACAACAGGATCTAATTTAGGTCTGATGCTGTATCAGACTTCCTTCATGTCGAGCTGCTCATACCTGCGCACTGTGACAAGCCCAGAGCTCTGCCCGGTGTGACATCACAGATGGTGCGTTCACGTGTAATCGGATTTCCCATGATTAAACACGGCTTGAAGTTCAAAATCACTTTTAAAGCAAAATTAAAGTGATTTATCATTTTGTTTGCAAAAACGAACATATTTAAATGATAAAATATATATTTTTTGAGCAATTTTATGAATAGTAAAAAAAATCACGTCAGTGGACCTTTAAGGTCTTTGTTAGTCTAATTCACAGACGAGGCTCCTCTGTTCCCATCAGGTGTGAAAATCGTCTGGGAATCAGTCCTAAAGCTGCATTATACGTTTTTGAAAGTTGGAATCTGAGACCTCCTCTGTTAAGAGAAGGCTTTTCTCTCTTAATATAAACTGCTTCCTTCACACCCCTCTCAACCAATTATTATTATTATTATTTTACCTTCCTTTTTACTGCATTCAAGGCTATAACTCAGACCAATAACCACATCATTTCTCCACTTGTTGGCAACCAGTGAGTCTTGGAAGGCTTTAGTAAGTTTGAGTTCAGACATCTAATCTACACGTACTCCATACTGCTGCTGCTGACCCTGGTTGCCTCCCTGCTCCCCTCCCCTCTTTCCTCTCCTTCCTTCCCCAGCCAGAGAGC
>JBBPBX010000398.1:0-33576 GCA_038048925.1 Garcialebias charrua | reverse complement strand
CCCTCCCTCCTTCTCTCCGTGACGGACTCACAAGTCTCTCCATCTCTTTCGTCACATCTTTTTTCTCCACCACACTTTCTGCAACTAATATCCATTTCTTCAAGTTCCCATTGACTTTGTTTCCCTGACTGTGTGATTTGTTTTAGTAGACAAAGTTCTCTGTACCGTATGTGTTTCTGGTTGTGGAAAGATAGCTGGTCATCTTGTATATGCTTGTATTTGTAATTATGAACTGGTCAACTTGATTAAATGCAAACTAGTAAACCAAAACATTCAAACTAGTAAACCAAAAAAGCAAAAGCAAATTTACTCGACATTATATATATTTATATATACAGGTAGTCCTCGACTTACGACGGCCTCGACTTACGACGTTTTGCGGTCACAACGCACCTACCATTAAAATAATAATAATAATAATAATAAATTATTTTGATTTTTTTTTTTTTTAAGCAGATTTACGCAGTTTCCGGCAGTTTAGCTGCGGTAGCTGGGGAGGCTACAGCTTGCCCTGTACTCTCTTAAAAAGCTACGTCTGGTCCTCTGGACATTCAAAAGACAAAACAAAACTTGTTGGACCAAGCTGGACAGGCAGAGACGGGCAGCAGCTGTGGAAAAGTACGGTAGCTGTTTTATGGACGGCGGTTTTACAACGTAAACGAATGAAGAATCTGGAGGAGGGAGGGAGGAACGGAGGAAATGGCTTCACCTGCAGTCCAGAGTAGGAAATTAACTCTTTTTTTCCCCTTCATTATGGCTCTGAAATGTATGTGTTTTTTGATAATTATGTTGGGTACTGTGTTAGGATAGGCTAAGCGCTTGGTAAAATACAGTACTGTACGTATAAGGTGCACTCCGTCGTAACTCGAATTTCGATGTAACTCGAAACATAGTCCATGTTTTGAGTTACGTCGAAATCCGAGTTACGCCGGAGCGTAGGAACGGAACTACGTCGTAAGTCGAGGACTACCTGTATAATTTTGCATTTTAGACAATATCAGTTTAGTTCATATTCTTTTGGACCCTGCTTTGCTCGTTTCTACAGCCTGTCTGTTAATTAAAACTACTGGTACCTCTATAACAATTCAATTCAACTCAGCCTTTAGTTATACAGGTTAGTCTCATTGAGTCACGAGGACTCATTTAGTAAGTAAGTGCTATGTGTTGTCACCATTGTATGTTCCCATACAATGGTGAAATTAGTTCTCTGCATTTAACCCATCACACCTGGGATTGGAACAGTGGCAGCTATGCAAGCACCCAGGGAGCAATTAGAGATTAGGTGTCTTGGTCAGAGACACCACAACATGTGGGAATGGCTGGGGATTGAACCTGAGACTTTCGGGTCCCGAGTCAGGTGCCCTGCCTCTACCCCATCTCTGCCCCTAATTTACATGAGAGACCTGTTTTAAACAGACAATATATAAAGTACAGACAGCAATAATTAAACAAAAAGCAAATAAATAAAAGTAGTTTTAAAAACAGTCAACAATGCAGTCATTGTTTGATCAGTCAGTATGCTTACGTTTGAAAAAGTACAAATGTAAATTCTCAAAGTGTTGCTCTATTCTGTGCTAATGACACAAACTTTATGGACAGTGGGGCCTCCTCTACTTTGCTCCACTAAAGCATAAATTATTTTTTTTAAATGACTGATTACCGTATTTGTCTTTTTTTGTCAGACAGTTAGTTAATCAAGAGTGAGACAGAGCCATCCACTGAGATTTAAAAAAAAAAAGAGTTATACAAATGAAGGGAATTTCAAACTCAGTGTGGAGAAGAAACTCAAAATAAATTGCCTTTGATTAAAAAAATTATATGCAGATTTAATGTGGTGGTGTTTACCAAGAAGTGGTTGTTAATGGTTATCATGGAAAAACAAACCATACCATACCATACCATACCATACCATTTTATTTATAAAGCACTTTAAACAGGAACAAGTCCACACCAAAGTGCTGGACAAACAAACACTCAACAGGCAACACAGACAATGAAGTACAACACGAAAAACATAAAAACATTGCAGATCATAAATCAAACGATCCAATACAAATCAGCTGGCATTGAAAGCGATGGAGTAGTAGTGAGTTTTTAACCGGGATTTGAAAACCGAGAGGGAGGGGGCAAAACAAAACCTCTTTAGTTTTCCTTGCCTGCTTTAGGGTGACACAGAGCAGGCAGACACATCTGAGCATGGGGCTCAACTTGGAAATGATACGTTTCCTGAGACTGTACGCCTCTAACCATCAGCAAAACAATGCCAATGATAGTTTTTCTGATTCACCCGTGTTAAATATCCACTAGTACAACATGTTAATGCCTGGGTATAGTTGGGGCTGAGTGACTCAAAGCCCCACCGGCCCTGTAGCTGCTGTTAAAGTCAATAGTACTATGGTTTGTGTTAAGCACTGTAGTGAGTCTTGTTGGTCAGTCTGTTTATTCAGTTATTCAGTACATACATATAAGATCTACCGGTAATAACACTATTAAAGCTTGCATGCTTATTGATTTCTGCATAGTCATTTTTAGTATACTAATGCAAATATATTTATTTAACCCTTTATTTTACCAGGAAGAAATCCATTGAGATTATTAATCTCTTTTACAAGGCTGTATGTCCTATATTGCAGTATAGAGTATGTGTTATGTAGTTTTTAATGTTGGTATGATATTGCAATGACAAATTTCTTCACCAACCACTGACTTGCAATTTCGTCAGTTGCGTGTTGAAGTGTACCAGTAGTTATCTTCCTGTAGAAGGGTGATGCATGATGATGCAGGATGACGCAGGAAGTGTTTTCCGGCAAAAAGTTTGAAAGCGGCTCTCATTTTTTCTGCAAGTGTTTCATCATAGGTAGATGTGTACCGGTAACTGTTGATGTGTTAGCTATCACCACTCGGTGCACTTGTGTTGTATAAAAGTAGAAATTGGGGAACATTGAATTTGTAATCTTGGGCTGTTAATGTTGGCAATACAGGACACATGTTCATTCACTCAATCATAGCTGACATTTTTTTGCGTGTTTGTTTGTGTTGATATTGGATGTTGACAGTCTATACAAAAAAATAATTAGGAGACCCCCTTTTTATGACTAAAACAGCATAGATTATCAGTGAATAAGCATAATTTTACCGCTCATTCAACAGTAATATGATTTTATTTTTTTTTAACCCCAAAGCAGACAGAGAAGCTCCATCTGCTGGATCCAGTCTGCCCTAAGCTGCACGGGTGCTGTAACCCAGGAAAATCAGGCTTTACAACTGTCTGACACTCTGATGCCAATTACAGATAAGACGTATACAACACGTTGTTGTCACTTCCTCTGCATACAGTCATTCAAGTTTTAGCCAAACTGTTAAAAACGCAGTGCTGTGTGAGGTTATAAAGACAAGTCTTTGCTCTGAAAACTTCATGGCGATTTTGAAAGGAATGTAGAATTATATTTTTCTTTCTTTTTTTCCCCTACTTTTTTTTATGTGGGCATGCATGCTGTGTAGACATGCTGAAATAGAATGCTGATGATGATAGGAACACTTAAAACCAGTCCAGAATGGCCTCCAACTACAGCTAAATTCAAGCTACAAAAACTACACATGCTCATCATGCTTAGGTGGTTGTTTTATAAATTGGCCTCACTACTATGCGGTTTGACTTTTGCAAACTCGCTCTTTCACGTTTTTTCAAAGTAAGACTGTACACGACACATGATTGTCAATGTCAACTTTAATATTACTCAAGTGATGGGACAGTACGGGAAACAGTAAAAAGTTAACAAGAAGGTAACTTCGGACAGGCACCGCCATTTTGTAGTTTTCTATCGCCAGTCAAAAGGACTGCATTACCCAGAAGCCAACAGTGCTTATGGCCATTGCTTTCTGCTGAAATGGAGAGAAAGTTTTGATCTGATCAAAAAAAAAAAAAAAAAGTTTGGTCCTTATTCATTTCATAGTGACTTCAGCGCTCAATGGATGCAGAGATCTGTATGGAACAGGACCGGAAATTGGACCAGAACCAGACTTCCAGCCTCAATGGTCAATCTGAATGCTGCTTGCCGGCCCACGAGACCTCTCGAGCAGGGAAGCATTGCTTGGAAGTCCCGTGTCTTCTCCGGAGCTCACCGGGACTTTCTTCATCTGGATTTCTCTGGATTATTTGGACTCGATCTGGACCATTGTGTGGTTTTGTGCTGGCTATCCTAAGGTCCGGCTCACTCAAAAAGTGACTTGGTGCTCAAGGGCTGCAGCGAGCCGATCAGAACCAGACAAGAACCGGACTAAGGCTAGTTATAATAATAATAATCATTTTATTTAAAAGCGCCTTTCAGGACACCCAAGGACACTTAACAAACCAATACAGTACAGTGTAATACAGATCAAACATTATCAGTGACAAATTGAAATATAAAATACATAAAGGATATAAAATGGAAGATAATAAAAATACATTTATCGGTAGTAAAGTTAATGATAAGCTAGTCTTAAGAGATGTGTTTTCAGGGCAGTCACTTCCTAGTTGGTACCCATTCAAAATTTTGCAGTACATAGCTACTGTGCAGTACATATACATATGTTGTTAAAATTACGTATAGGTTTAAGAGTTTAAAACATTGTGGGCTTCGTCGCTGCAGGGTACGGTAGGTCTGCCGAATCGGAACCGAGCTGTTCTCTTCTGCAGAGCTGGTGAGTAAAATGTTGTAGTACTGTACTAGGCCTGTCGCGATAAACAATAAACCAATTAATCACATGATAAATGAAAATTATTAACCTCATTTTCATTTATCAGCTTTATCGTTTCTTCATGTCTCTCTCTACTGAAGACACTGGATGACAAAAGGCTCAACTCCGGTGCTCTTCACTGACCCCTCCCTTTCTCTTTTCACTTTAAAATCTGTTTTAATCGTCCAAAATCGGGTTTTGGATAATTAAAAGCAGCTATGCTGAGAAGCTAAGCTAACAGGCCGACCTCAGGAATAAACCTGCGTCTTGTCGAGTTCCAAAATTCACGGTTGAAATCTGTGCATTCGTGTAAAAAGTTGTTTTTCTCTGCAAAAAGAAACTGAAAACTTGTTTCCTGATTTTTTTTATTAAAAGCTTTGTGTTAAAAATGCTATGCTTAATAGCTCAAACCAGATTGCGCGTCAGCCATTTTCAAAACCAAAGAAAGGTAGCCCATGTCACGTCAAGGGGCCTCCCTCCAATTTTTCATCCTTCATTTCAAACAGTCTTATGCTGCCATCCGGTGGTCAAAAAAAGGTACTACACCCAAAACAAATCAACATTTCATCTAAAATTTGACAATTGCTAATTATTGTTGAATTTTAAACAATATTATCGGTTATCGTAATAATTACTGAGACAATTAATAACCCACCTAAATTTGTTATCATGACAGGCCTATACTGTACAGTACTTGTTAAAATTACATAGGTTTAAGAGTTTGTTAAAATTACATAGGTTTAAGAGTTTAGAACATTGCAAGAGAGTGGGAAGGGTTTCTAAAGCCTTAAAATATATATGTAAATACTAAAATAATTATATCATTCCTTCGCAGTTTTTCACTTCTTGTGGCGGGGGACGGGTTTTCGAAACGTAACCCGCTTTATAAATGAGGAATTGCTGTAATACTTAAAATATGCAAACTGCCTTTTTTTTTTACAGTGAAGTTCAGGTATTCTTTCCTTTACATCCATAAACTCTGCCTACAGCTGCAAGAGGAAGAAACTTCTTATCAAGCTACTAAATTATTAAATATACCTGTATATCTTTGCAAGATACCCAGGCACTGAGCAGGGAAGTAGAGAAAGTTACAGTAGGTGCTCTTTTTTCAAGGAAACCGTACGCCTCTGTTCACATACTGGTTCTACCAAAGGCTTAACAGAGCAACTTTTCAGAGAGCCATCAATCATGGCCATCTTTCAGAGACGTCTTTTTTTTCTCTCCCTATCTGCCTCATCAGGAGATTCTACTACATATGTCTCTTGACAGATCTCACCGTTGTTTGGCCAAAAATATGAATCCCCCATCTTGTTCTCACAGACTTGACCTGGACCTGTGCGCCCTCCCACGCCATCCACCCTGCTTTCTCGCCATTGCACGCTCTGCATCTTGCACGTGTTCACAAAGGCCTGGTTGAAAACATACTCCTCCCATTTTAATAGTAGCCTCTTTATCTTCATCTGTCATCATGTCAAAGCTGCAGAACACTCTGTGGCCTCTCGTGCTCACCAGAAACTCTTGATGACTTTTCTTACTTGTAGGCATGCAGACACACAAGCGTGCATAAACCTAATGAACTAAAATTGCAAAATGTTTCCAGTACTTTGTGCATATTGGCTCACACTTGCAAAGATGGATAATGTGAGGAAGTACAAGGCTTAAAATAAAGAACTCAGGAGGAATAAGAAGAGCGCAAGGAAACCCAAGATGTACAGTACATAAGCCAACACAGTTCAGACTGAAGAGAGGTGCAAATATTCCACTTTTCAGAGAGAACTTCTTCACAAGAACATTCACTAGACTATAAGCGTCAGAATAAATAAAGTGAAACATTATGTCCATTTCATTCAGTCTTTTGAAAAAAAAAATTGAAACAGTCACAAAACAGAAAAAAATTGCAGTTTAGGAAACCATAAAATCATATTAAACATTTTATGTTGACTTCAGAACATGCAGTTACAAGTGTGTAAAACAGAAAAACTGGCACAAAATGCAATTTAAAGTGTAAGTGCAGAAGCTCTCACTAGTCTAGCCCCTTAAAGCTCTTTCATACGCGACACATTTCTTCAAAAAGGAGGTCTTGAATCCAGCGATTATATTTGTGTCTTTACTGAACTTAATAAAAATATACACAAAAAAGGCATACAGATTCAAAACAAATAGAAAGTGACGGTCAAAAGACTGTGTTACTCTTCGGGTGCCAGACTTCTACTGAATAAACGAATGCTTACGTCCTATTTATACCCATTTCAACAGCCAATCAGAAGGCACCACGTCATAAGCTTCAACAGCATACAATTCCAAATGCTTATTTTTCTTCAAACAATAGAACCTGGCTGTAACTCACAGAATCAATTCAGGCAACAAAATAAACATTTCTTTTAAACTTAAATCCTTTATATGGCTCCTACATTTTCCGGCCCCTAATTGACTATGTATTAACATATCAATTATTAACTCAACTTAAATTGGAGCCATACATATTTCAGTAACTTATCAAACAAAAGCTTGCTTAATTTGGTTACAAAACAGTCTCTTAATGAAAAATTTTATTCTCCATTCAGATGCGTCTGGAAGTCGTCCAGAGTCATCCAGTCCATGTTGAGGTCCATTCCAAGACTCAAAGTGGCTTGGCTCTTGTCAGATTTGTCAGAGCTCTATGGTGGCTCCTGATTTTCATCACAGACCACGTAGAGTCTGGGCTCACTGTCCTCTCTCCTCTTCCTCCTATCATTAGCTGATATTTTCTTCTTCCAGCTTGGATGCTGCACGTCCTCAGGCCTCTCCTTTCGTTCTCTGAAATCATCTGTAGGTCTTGCTTTTCCCGTGCATTCCTCTTCTTGTTCGTCACTGTCCAGGCTAAAGCCAGAACTATGGTCCGGTCTGGAAGCCTCTTGTTGCTTGGTCCTCTCTGTCTTCTCGTGGTCTGGTTTCTGTGTAGCAGACTTCTTAACAGGCTTGGAAAACTTTTCAGTCTTTCCTGTTAACTTTGTGGGCTTGCTGCTGCTTTTCTCTACAGCAGGTGGATGAGTTGGTGGCCTGCGAGGAGCTCGATCTTTAGTTTCACAGTTTAACTTTTTAAACAGATTGGTTGAACCACTAGCATCCTTCTTTGCTTTCTTTTTCTTTTCCTTTTCTCTTTTGTCTTTATGCTTTCCTGCCTCCTTTGCCTTCTCCTTTTTGTGTTTTTTCATATGAACATGCTCGTCGTCATCTTCATCTGAGTCGGCAAAACGTTTCTTTGTTTCACTCTTTTTCTTCTTGGGAGGAGAGGGAGGTGTTGGGACTCTGTCTTTTTCTTTATCCGTCTCTGGTGCCAGAAGGGGTCTCATGTCATCTTTCAGAGGCAGCTTGATGCAATAATGACCATCTGAGAGCTGTGCTGGTGTAGTTACAGCATGCATGAACTGCTTATCCTGCTGAGATGGTTCTTGTTTGTCCTCATACTGTTGCTCTGGGAAATCTGCATTGTAATGCTTCACCAGCATGTCTTCAATGTTCAATACAGATATACGATTGACAAGAAAATCTTGTTTTTTAGTGACACATAAGTCCATAACTTGACATCTGCTGACTGGTCCATTTACCACCCAGCCCAGAGCTGTTTTCACAGCATATGGTCCATCATTCTGGCTGTTGATAATCTTCCACGGCTCCATAGCCTGGTGAGCATTAGCTCCAATGAGAAGTCCAATATTTGACTCTAGTCTGGGAAGATGAACTTGGTTCAGGTAAGGCCATCTCTCCAAATCTTGCTCTTTTGGTATATTACTTCTTGTTGCAGGGATGTCTGGTTGAGTGTACACATCTGGCAGCGTGATGAAGTCTTCTTCATCGAGACCACAGACCTCTAAATCTGTAAGAACATAACTACAGACTTTCTGTTCCTGTGCCATGGTGCGAAGAAGGATTTCTTTCTTTTTCCCACGAATATTTAACTTATTCGCAAGATCCTCGGTGCAAAAGGTTGCTGTGCTACCTTGATCCAGGAATGCATAAGTCTTAATGATCTTCCTGTTTTTCCTGTGTCTTATCTGTACAGGTACAATGGGAAGTATGCAGTCATTTTCTCCGGCCCCAGTGACTTCACTTTTACAACCAGCAGACACAAGAGCACTTGTAACTTCACTTGTGTTTTGTGGGTTGTCATCCACATTGTTTTCTTCTGACACAACGTCCTGCTTCAACACATGTAGAATAGTGGGGTGCTTAAGAGAACAGTCAGAACATGAGGCCTTTTTTCTACAGTCTTTATATAGATGACCTGCAGTTAGACATCCAAAACAAAGACCTTGTGATTTCAGAAACTGTATTCTGTCTTTCGAAGGCTTTTCTTTAATTTTGTTGCAAACACTCAAAGCATGGCTGTTCTTACAATAAAGACATGGGCTTTGAAAAGCACTGACTGTTTTGAATGAAGAAGTTTCATCATGTTGACTCTTTGTTGCATCCTTTTCAGCAGGAGATATATTCACAGCAAAACTGCTTCTCTTTGAAAGGCCTTTAACTTGGTCAAATTTCTTTTGTGCACCACTCTGACTACCTGGAGTGACATCAAGAATATCTCCAAATAACGGATCATTGGCAATCTTTGCTTGTTTGTAGATGAACTCCACAAGATCAGGAAACTTGGCTGGTGTTCCTTTTCTTTCTTTAAAGTTGTAAGCATGACTTCTCCATGTTTCTTTCAGTTTATATGGAAGTTTGCACAATATGCTTTTCATGTTTGTTGGGTTGTTCATTTCACACATGTAGTCCACATCAGTTAATGTGTTGGAACATCCAATCAGAAATAATGCAAATGTATTCAGCCCCTTTCTGTCATCTGGGTTTATTTGAGGCCATTCCATAGCTTTTTTGATATATGCTGTGGAAATGGTTAACTCATCTCCATAGTGTCGATCAAGCAAAACCCTTGCTTCTCTATAAGCTCTGTCTGGCTTCATGTGCTCACAACTACGTACAAGTTCTAGCGGTTCTCCGCCTGTGAACTGTTCTAGATAATACAAACGATCTTGTTGGCTATCCGTTTGGTTCTCAATGGCATGCTCAAAGGCTCTTATGAAGGATCTGTAGGTAAGGGGGTCACCTGTAAATACTGAAATTTCTCTCTGAGGAAGTCGGGACAAGCCTTGCTGTTTTATGAGCATTTCAGTATGGTGATTTTGTTGCTGCAGAACCTGAAACAGATCAGCTGAAAAAGCATCAGAACACTGGACATGTGTTGGAGTGCTCTTTGATACAGGAGGGTTGAGATTTGCCTGCTGTCCATCCTTTGAGAATGTTTCTTGTTTTTCTGATTTGCCTGCAGAATGAACAGGCTCAGTTCTGAGTTTTGGAGTAGCTTGAAAATAATCAACCTCAGACTTCTGAGCGTCTTCAAACTCTTCATACACCTTTAATTTTGCATCTGAAATAGCAAGTTCTGTTTCAATTTCTAGTTGCTCTTTTCTAAATTTCAGACGGGCTTCTTCTAGTTGAATGGCTTCTATGTTTTTCATAGCTGCTGCTCTTGCTAAGAGTGCTTCACGTTCTGCTTTAATTCTCAGCCGCGTTGAAATTGTACTTGATCCTTGTGATGCACTGCTTATAACTGAGTTAGCCTTTGAAACACTGTTGTGTGGACCAACATCATCCTCTGGAGGGCATATTACATCGTGTATCCATTGTATAATGCTTTGTATGAAAAGTTTAAACTCAGAATGTCTATGCTCGAACACATCTTGGTCTTTGCATTTATCATCTTCATTTAACAGTTCACACAGTTCTTCATTAATGCGTTTATACTCTCCCAGGCATTTGTCAAAGTTTGGTAAAGATTCTTTAGCTATGAAATCAACATTGCATTCATTTTGTTTCAATCTTTCAATGTTATTCTTCTCTTTTGTTAATTGTGACAGCTTGCCTCTTATGGCTCCTTTTAATCTGATGAGTTTCTCATCAACAGCTCGTTCTGTGGGCTTTGGCTCCCTCTTCTGGCCAACGGCCGCAACTTCACCAACGTCTGACATCTTGTCCCGTTTACTTTTCTTTTAAATCTTTACACACAAACTGTGAGCTTCCACAGCTTCTAACTCTTCTAAAACGATCACACAAACGTGTGTGAAAGAGTTCCTTTATGTGTAGGATTTCTGTTTCACGGTTCACAGAGTTAATGGAGATGCTGGCTCCGTTCGCCTGTTAGCTTAACAACCAACCGTTTTTTGTTGCTTAGCAACCAACCTGAAGTTTCTGTTGCTCTCAACGGCGGCGCTCGCAGCTTTTATTTTTCAACTCCGGCAAGGTCCTTGATGGAGTCGACTCTCAGATTGTCCTAAGTCCTCTTTCCTTTCTGTCTTGGTCTTGAAAGAGTCCTGAATGAGAGTTCTTTTGACTTGATGTTCAGTCTTTTGACTTGATGTAAGTGCAGAAGCTCTCACTAGTCTAGCCCCTTCAAGCTCTTTCATACGCGACACATTTCTTCAAAAAAGGAGGTCTTGAATCCAGCGATTATATTTGTGTCTTTACTGAACTTAATAAAAATATACACAAAAAAAAGGCATACAGATTCAAAACAAATAGAAAGTGACGGTCAAAAGACTGTGTTACTCTTCGGGTGCCAGACTTCTACTGAATAAACGAATGCTTACGTCATATTTATACCCATTTCAACAGCCAATCAGAAGGCACCACGTCATAAGCTTCAACAGCATACAATTCCAAATGCTTATTTTTCTTCAAACAATAGAACCTGGCTGTAACTCACAGAATCAATTCAGGCAACAAAAATAAACATTTCTTTTAAACTTAAATCCTTTATATGGCTCCTACATAAAGTAACATTTCTTGTAAATTTTGGATATACAGTACAGTATTCCACAAAACACTTTTCCATTAAAGGGATTGTGACATGATTTTGTAAATTTGAATATTTGTCAGAACATATATATCTTATATCATTGAGCTCTGGTCGTTTTTGCATAATAAATTATAAATATATTAAAATTTCATTCCAAGTTATGATAGTCATTTCTCTGGGACACGCCCCTAAAATTCCGTGCATTCCGCAAAACCGTCATTTGACGTACACGTGGGGAGCCGCTGCTCAACGCGCATGTAATTAATAATGGCGGAGCATGTCGACTCAGACGAGTGCAGCATTTCTAGTGTTGATCTAAGCGATTTGTCTTCAGTTTTGGAAGGTCAATATAAGCAGTAGAAGTTTTAATCTTGCTCAAATCATTTTATTGTATACTCTATTAATGGAAAACTTATTAACTTTTACGATTCAGCTTTAAAAAAACGTGCAGGGAGCTTCGTGGCTTTGAGCATGTCCGATTGCGTTTGAGATCTATCATTTTAAGACAGTAAATCATCCAAAGCTCTCATTAATAAACCCTCCATGAATAAAAACACATACTGATGTTACTTGATCGCGCCGACATAATTTAAAAATACCTAAATAGCACTCCGTGTTGACTCGGGAGCTATGCTAATGTCTGTTAGCAAGCAGATGTCGGCAGATAGACCTCACGTCTGACATATATCTTTTTAAAACAGTAAATCATCCAAAACTCTCATTAATAGACTCTCCCCAAATAAAAAACAAACAACAGATCGTACCTGATTGCGCCGAAATAATTTAAAAATACCTAAATAGCACCCGTGTTGACTCGGGAGCTATGCTAATGTCTGTTAGCAAGCAGATGTCGGCAGATAGACCTCACGTCTGACATATATCTTTTTAAAACAGTAAATCATCCAAAACTCTCATTAATAGACTCTCCCCAAATAAAAAACAAACAACAGATCGTACCTGATTGCGCCGAAATAATTTAAAAATACCTAAATAGCACCCGTGTTGACTCGGGAGCTATGCTAATGTCTGTTAGCAAGCAGATGTCGGCAGATAGACCTCACGTCTGACATATATCTTTTTAAAACAGTAAATCATCCAAAACTCTCATTAATAGACTCTCCCCAAATAAAAAACAAACAACAGATCGTACCTGATTGCGCCGAAATAATTTAAAAATACCTAAATAGCACCCGTGTTGACTCGGGAGCTATGCTAATGTCTGTTAGCAAGCAGATGTCGGCAGATAGACCTCACGTCTGACATATATCTTTTTAAAACAGTAAATCATCCAAAACTCTCATTAATAGACTCTCCCCAAATAAAAAACAAACAACAGATCGTACCTGATTGCGCCGAAATAATTTAAAAATACCTAAATAGCACCCGTGTTGACTCGGGAGCTATGCTAATGTCTGTTAGCAAGCAGATGTCGGCAGATAGACCTCACGTCTGACATATATCTTTTTAAAACAGTAAATCATCCAAAACTCTCATTAATAGACTCTCCCCAAATAAAAAACAAACAACAGATCGTACCTGATTGCGCCGAAATAATTTAAAAATACCTAAATAGCACCCGTGTTGACTCGGGAGCTATGCTAATGTCTGTTAGCAAGCAGATGTCGGCAGATAGACCTCACGTCTGACATATATCTTTTTAAAACAGTAAATCATCCAAAACTCTCATTAATAGACTCTCCCCAAATAAAAAACAAACAACAGATCGTACCTGATTGCGCCGAAATAATTTAAAAATACCTAAATAGCACCCGTGTTGACTCGGGAGCTATGCTAATGTCTGTTAGCAAGCAGATGTCGGCAGATAGACCTCACGTCTGACATATATCTTTTTTAAACAGTAAATCATCCAAAACTCTCATTAATAGACTCTCCCCAAATAAAAACAAACAACAGATCGTACCTGATTGCGCCGACATAATTTAAAAATACCTAAATAGCACCCGTGTTGACTCGGGAGCTATGCTAATGTCTGTTAGCAAGCAGATGTCGGCAGATAGACCTCACGTCTGACATATATCTTTTTTAAACAGTAAATCATCCAAAACTCTCATTAATAGACTCTCCCCAAATAAAAACAAACAACAGCTCGTACCTGATAGGCAGTAAGATGGTCGCTGCAGACATAGGACTCTCAGTAGGAACCCATCGGTCACAAGTTCTCTGTACTTCCATTCTAGGCAAAGTTTCTCATCTTTTGGGAATTTGTGAAGGCTCACTTGTTCACTGCTGATATTAGAACACCCAAATGCGCTACAACGTGACAGCATTTTTCAAGTTACACCAAAAAAAAAAGAGTCGATCTTTCACCAAACAAAGGGGCAAGCCAGGCTCCGCCTTATGCCCAGTGCCCACGTGTACGTCACATGAAGATTTGCATAAATTCACGGGGCGTGTCCCAGAGAATTTATGGTAAAAAATTACCATAAATTGGAATGAAATTTTAATATATTTATAATTTATTATGCAAAAACGACCAGAGCTCAATGATATAAGATATATATGTTCTGACAAATATTCAAATTCACAAAATCATGTCACAATACCTTTAAAGCTTCTTTAACTGGGCTTTACAACTTCAGAACACTTCAACTTTTATGAAACTGTTCTTTTCTTTAAAAAACTTAGATGAGTTTTCTTTTCATTTACCCTTTATTTATCCGGGTAGTCTCATTGAGTTACGAGAACTCATTTTCAAGAGAGATCTGTTTTTTGGGGCAGATGGTGGAGGTTAAGGGCCTTGCTCAGGAGCCCTGTTTCACCCTTTCCACCCACATTTTGATGTTGACGGTACCGGGAGTGGAACCTGCGACTTTCCGATCACAGGCCCATCTTCTCTAACCTCTGCGTCACCACTCCCCCAAACTTGTCTTCTTCTGGTTATTCATTTTCATATTTAGTAGCACAAACATTTACAAAATCACATTTTGACACAAGACTGGGTTGAAAACCTAAGAAATGTGATATTTTGTTTACAAGTACTACACATGATCATTTTTGTATGCTAAAGTTCATCAATTACCATATTTTCCACCGTACACGCCGCAACACCGTATAAGTTGCAACAGTCCAAATATGTCTAATAAAGTGTAAAAAACATAAATACGTTGCTTCGCTGTATACGTTGCATCTGTTATGCATCAAACATGTTTGTTACGTGTCATTGCTGACAACCCGGAAATGTGGGTCGGTGTTGTGCCAACAGTCGATTGGCTGCCAAATGGCGGCCGCAGGAGCGTGCACGAGAGGACCTTAACAAGTATTTAACAAGATTAACACTTAAAAACAATTATTTGTTTGCTCGAATTTATAGCAAAGGTGTGTCTCAGTCTACCTTTATCTTAATAAATGCACTTTGACAGTCGATTCAGCTGTATTTCAAAAGCTGATACAGTACGCGGAAGCAGGAATGTGCAGAGGGACGACTTGCTGCACATTTTTTTCGAAACTTAACCAGATAACAACCTAAAAACAATTATTTGTTTGCTTGACTTTATTATAATAAAGGTGTGTCTCAGTTGAACGTTTACTTAATAAATGCACTGTAATGGTAAAATCAACTGCATTTCAAAAGTATTTGCTGCCTCAGTGCTTCTGGAGCGCGCAGAGGGAGGAAATCAGGAAGGAGGAACGCTGCACATTTCTTCAAAATTTAACAAGATAAGCACCTAAATCAATTATTTGTTTGCTCGATATTATAGCAAAGGTGTGTCTCAGTTGAACTATTACTTAATAAATGCACTTCAATTGTCAAAATAGCTGCATTTCGCTGGGGCGGCGCAGCAAAATGAAGCTGATTCAACGGTTGCTCTAGGAATTATCCTGGAGCTGGACGAAAGTGGCAGCTATGGTAAGCTGATTGTGTCATTAATAGCCACTTTTACCATAACGGCATGCCATACTACTTGAGTCCCATCTAGCGGCTGAAAATGGTAGAGTACAATATTTTCAGTCAGAGTGAATGAAAACGATCGTATCTCAGCCAAAAAATGGTTTATAATTATGGAAAAAATATAAATAGGTTGCTTTGGTGTATAAGTTGCAGGGCACGTAAATTATGCAACAAAATGTGACCTATAGGCCAGAAAATACAGTAATTATTTTCTCCTCAATTTTCTAAGTTTAACACTAAATTACTTTTCTGCTGATCTTGCGTTCATTCTTTTCACTGTGAACTGTGACATTTGCAGAAAGTAACTTTCAAAAAAAGACCAAAGGGCTTCAAAAAGCCATCATCTCGAGGCTACAGTGGCCATATAGGGAGATGAAAGCTGGTTTTCTTTAAGTGAGGCTGAGCTGCATATTAAAGCTGAAAATGATGAAATCTCATTGAGCCTCAAGGACACAGCCAAACGGCAGCACCCACAACAGCACAGTCCTAGCAACGCTAATTTGCCATGTAGATTATGATCACATGAACAAGGATGGGAAATGGCAGAGAGCTCAGTAACAAAGTGATCTCTGATAAAGTATTGGCACTAGATCTATTGGACTCAACAAATAAACTTGTGATTTGCAGTGCTAACTGTGTTGATGATTTAAAAAAACTTGCAGAACTGTAGTTACATTTAGCTGCATGTTAAACGTATCCAATCTGTCTCTGTTAAATGACCGTCAGAAATTATCTAAAACTATCAATTAATTAACACTAGCATTGCTTAGGGGAATGCATATCTCCTGCTGCCTTGCATGCAAAAGTTTTAAACAAAACCCTTGTGCAAATTATTATTGCTTTATGTATGTGATGGGGACCAGCCCAGCTACTACCACACCAATTTTAGCTTAGTATAGGTAGTCCTCGACTTACGGCGGCCTCATCTTACATCGTTTCGGGGTTACGTCACGCATCTCATTAAAAAAATATATATTTGACTTTTTATTTTAATCTTATTTTATGTGTTTAAATGTTCTTGATTTTATGTGTACAGCACTTTGTTGCAGCTGTGGTTGTTTTAAATGGCTTTATAAATAAAGTATTATTATTATTATTATTTTGTTTAGAAGCCGATTTACGCAGTTTCCGTCAGTTTTCGGCAGTGTCCGTCAGTTTTCGGCAGTGTCCGTCAGTTTTCGGTTAGCTTCGGTTAGCTCCGGCCTCGACAGCCGGCTTTGGACGGAACGTGTGTCCGATCAGAGGTTGCCTCGCTCAGATACATGAGCTGGAAACGCTCGGTGAACTCTGTGGACGTCTCAGGTGGAGGAACGGACTCGCAGCCTCTGATGTTGCTGGGACACCGAGCTAACATGCTATCAGGTGGAGGAACGGCCTCGTAGCCTCGGATGTTGCCGAGACACGGAGCTAACATTCTAAAACGCAGAGGAACGGCTTCACCAGCTCCCAGTAAGTTATTAACTCTTTTTCCCTTCATTATGGCTCCAAATGTATGGAGCTAACATGCTAACAGGCCTTACTGTAAACAGTTTGGACCGCGTGAAGCAGCAGGAAGCTGCAGAGCTCGGACGTGCAACGAGCTAACATGCTAACAGTCTGAGGAAGAATTCACCAGCTACCAGTAAGAAATTAACTCTTTTTTTCCCTTCATTATGGCTCCAAATGTACTGTATGTGTTTTTTGATAATTATGTAGGGTACTGTGTTAGCATAGGCGAAGTGCTTTGTAACTGTACAGTACCGTACATGTACGTGTATATGGGGCGGCCAGTGTGTATGTGTTTTTCGACTTGCGGCGATTTCGAGTTACAAACGGACGTAGGAACAGAACTTGTTCGTAAGTAGGGGACAACCTGTATATGTAAACTAACTGAGTTTTAGTCTCTTGTATGTTTGCTA
Organism: Garcialebias charrua; assembly: GCA_038048925.1. NCBI lineage: Eukaryota > Metazoa > Chordata > Actinopteri > Cyprinodontiformes > Rivulidae > Garcialebias > Garcialebias charrua. Next base: position 16,211 of record JBBPBX010000398.1, on the reverse strand, counting down.
AGGTCAAGTAGCTGTGGAGGCCATCTTAAATCTGGTGAACTCTTGAAATTAATTAGTTGAAGATGTACATCCGATTACTTTAAGAGAATGTTTTTTTTTAAGTCCAGTCATTCGTGATATAAGCATATCTAATACCCAAAAAATATATATATGAAGTAGCGTAATGTGTATTTTATTAGTTAGAAAATTAGATAGTTTTTCATTTCGTTCTGTAAGTTACTGGAAGATTATTTTTGTTTGAATTGATTGTTTGAAAAAAGGGGCAGATATAATAAGATTTTTTTCTTCTTTCTGCTACCTTTCATTTTTTTACATTTTGTACGTTATCATTTATGGGACTGTTTTGTATTGTGTTTTTTGTATTAAAAAATGAACAAATTTAATAAGCATAAACATATCTAAAAAAGCTAAGTCTGGTCCTCTGGACATTCAAAAAACAAAACAAAACAAAAAAGTAGAAACATTTTTGAATGTCCAGAGGACCAGACTTAGCTTTTTTAGATTTTTCTACCTGGATTATTGAGCATGCATCAGGGGATATAAGCATACATATGCACAAAGACATTTATATTATTACCCAACTTTCACGGAGAATAAAAAGCTGATAGGTTGTGATCACGCTTCCTTGACATCAGTATATAAATATAACTACCGGTATTGTAGAATAAGACACTGTGGGAGAGGTGGCGCAGAGGTTAAGAAAGTGAGCTTGTGATCGGAAGATCGCCGGTTCAAGCCCCGGTACAGACAACAGTTTAAAAAAAATTGTGGGTGGGATAAGTAAAGCATTCACACCCGTCTCCACCTCATCTGCCCCACTCTGGGCCCTTGAGCAAGGCTCTTAACCCACACCATCTGCTCCCTTGGGAACCCTAGATATCAGCTCTCTGCTCCACACAGAGGGCTGTGGTAGCTCGGTGGTTGTGTCAGGAAGGGCATCCGGCGTAAAAACAATTGCCAAGTCTTCGTGCGACTAGCTCGCCGTGGCGAAGGGAGAAGCGGAAAGAAGAAGAAGAATTGTAGAATAAGACACTTATCAATAAGTGCCTTAAAAGGTTTTCTTTGAACATCGGCAGCTTTTTTTTTTTTGTTCTCATTCACAGTGCCATTCTTGAGAGTTGCATTTTTTAGAATTTTTTTGTTTTGTTGTTGATTTTTCGTCCTCTTAGCAGAGACCTATAAATTACTCAGTCATAACAAGTCTCTAACTCAAGGATTGAATTACTTGGGCGTAGCCAGGATTTTATGAGGGGCGGTTCGTTTAAAGGAAAAGTGGACCTGGAAAGAGCAACACGCCCCGGTGGTTCACTGGAAGCGCGTCGGGTTGCCACTCCAAACTTGATCTCAACTCGGGTTTGATCCTCACTTGGTTGAACTTATTTTACGTTTGTCTTTTATTGGATAAAAAAATGAGTTTGTGTTATGCCTGTGGTTAACACAAACTCCTTTTTTTTAATCCAATAAAAGACAAACGTAAAATAAGTTCAACCAAGTGAGGATCGAACCCGAGTCGAGATCAAGTTTGGAGTGGCAACCCGACGCGCTTCCAGTGAACCACCGAGGCGTGTTAACCGGTTCGACATCAGCGGTTTCTCCATACCTTCTCTTTCCACCTCTCTTAACACAGAACTTGTGCTGTGCGAGAGTTGTAGGCGGGACTTCATAGGCAAAGTGGGCGGTTCGCTCGAACCCCCCCTGGCTACGCGCATGAATTAGTGTTGTGGGCACACTGATAGTTTAGCAAAGAACTTACCGGTATTTTAAATTGACCTTTTAGTTACTTGGTTACTACCAACCTGTCACAAAAAAGTTTTCCTCGTCTCTTTGACTGTATTTATTATAGAAAAAAATAGTATCACATTTGTGAAAAGCAAATCAATAAGAAGACATTAAAAAAAAAATCAAAAATACTGTTTATATCTGCGTATCAAAGCCTAAAAGTATATTATAGTACCTAAAATATATAACTTAAATGTTTTCCTCTATTTTACCATTTGTTTCATTATAATATTGTATCTAAAAGTCGTGTGTTATAACTCTTTAACAACAAATGTGTCCCTCTGGGGGCTATTTGACTTGAGATTGACAGGGGTTACCTTTGCTCTCAAGAACAAACAGAAAAGCAAGTTCTCAGGTGTCACCAAAGGCTTTAGACAGTTTTTAAAGAAGTGTGTCATCACCGTTCATGAAGAGCCAACAAGAGAAACAAATCAGAGTTCAGCTTGAAGGTGCGTGTATAAGCGTGTGAATACAGATGTTGGGCTAAAATTATATTTTTATTTCTATACTTTCTCAAACATACAATGCACCCATCTAAGCAGATATGTGCACCCAGATAAATCCAAATCTACACCAAGATGAACCCTATAGAGGGGCTATAGTGGATGGATGGCTGAAACAGCTCTTAAGAAAATAAAGTAATATAATGTGGTGTTTGTGCTCAGCTTTCAGAGACGGCTTCACTTTAGCTGACATCCTTTCCTGCTGTCTCTCCTCTCTCTGTATTTAAAGGTTTGCCACATTTCCCACCAAAAATGGTTCATTTGAACAAATCCCCAAGCTTCTTAAAACAACATGAGTCCCGCTCGTTTATGAATGGGTGTTTATAATTGTATCACTCTGCAGGAGGGTACTTTTTCTGCTGGAAAATTTCACAAGGTGTATTTGTCTGTGTTTTATCGCTGCCTGTCAGACGGTGAAGGGGACACCTGGTCTCCACCAGAGGCACAACTGAGCGTGCTCACTTAGGCAGATTTTAGTACAGGTTTCAACACGCTATCCCATTCCATTCTATTAATAAAATGTTTTAATTTCACTTCTCTGCAGCAATACACTTTGAATAATACGAGATGAGCCTCGAGTGAGTTTTCTTGGATTCACCGCTCAGTCAGCATGGTTCTCCAAATTCCTGTATGGATGGAACGTCCGCAAAGATTTTGGTTCAAGCCATGTGGACTGAAGGAAATGACCTACTAGCTTTTCAAAACATCCCCATGGCGGCCTCTGGGGCCAGAGCTGTGGCCCTGATTGGTGAAAGCTTAACGAGGTGTTTCAGGGCTCAGTGACGATGTTATCACATGGTAAGTGGCCTTAATGGGCTTCCAATTGTTTGTTTGAAGGGTTTTCATAATGACAGGGATAAACTGATAACACTCTCACTACAAACTGCACAAAGAGCCACCAGACCATCTCACGGATGAACAGACTTATTCAGACATGGCCAGCAAGGATGTGAATACAGCAGCACAATAGGAAGATTTAGCACACTCATAAGCCCACTTCATCTATGTACACACTGAGACCGGGAGAAGAAAAAAAGTTGTCATCCCTCCTTGTCCCTCCCCATATCTGTCTCTTCCCAGCTCTGCGCAAAACAGGTATTTCTAAAAAACACGTCGGTGCCAAAACAGAGCGCCGTCTTGGGAGGTGCCCCAACAGGTCGACACACAGAGTACACGCCTTACAGAGGTAGGTATCAGCTTTCAAATGATAGTTACACACACAGAACTCTGAATGTGAGCAAGAAGCTTTTGACTTGCTCACAAACACGGAAATATCTGGAGTGTCCTTTATCTGGAAGGTATTTACTCAGTCTGGCCCACAGACAGGTCTGACAACAATGAGCAGGACTGTGAAGCCAAATCCCTGAGAAGAAGTAGAAGGAAAAGAAAAACAGAGCCTGGGGAATGTCCAAACCAAGACCTTTTGTCTTCCCTGCTAAGAGAGACCTGTGTCAGCAAAATGACTCGTTTCATTCCTCGTCAGGGCACACAGTGATGGGATGTTTATAAAGATGATGAAGTTTTCCACTGACTGGCTACGGTTTAAACTGGACACCAATGTCAGGTGCTGAAGAGAAACTGAAAAGTAATAAATGGTTTTAGTTTACCGTATTTTTTGGACTATAAGGCGCACCGGATTATAAGGTGCATTAAGCGAAATAAGTTCATTTTGACAGATTTCTGAGCGCCGTGTACCACAAAAAAATCGGTTTGAAGTCAGCAAGCACAACCAGAAATTATACAAAAGGTGCAATGTTGATTTTTGAGGAAAATTTAAGGATTTTAAGTGCACCTTATAGTGCAAAAAATATGGTATTTTAAAATCCCAGATCTCTCTAAAAGCGTGCCCACTGCCTTTCTTCAAGTGTCTGGCAGGTAAAGAAAGAGAGCGACTGACGAACAGACAGACAAACAGATGGTTTTAAACATTTAACATAACATTATGAATAGTATCACGTAAGTACCGCAGTAACTTGCATCATTTGTTAGCTTTAAGTGTGCTGTGAATAACAGTTAAACCGTTGGTTAAGTTTGGTAAACTGTGGAAGCCATCTTGAATTGGGTTGAATCCCAAAGTTAATCCAAGATGCACAGCCCATGATTATCTTCTGGGAGTTTTATTGAAATCCACGCATGGTTTGTGAGATATTTTGCTAACAAACAGGATTGACTCCAACAATTAACCCCAAGTGTTTTAAGCAAAGATTTCTTTGCAATGTGCTGTGCTCAAATCGTGTGTTGAGAATGATGCTTAGCTACTTCCATCTCAAGTTTTAGCTCAGTGTCTGTTAAAATGACGTCGCTAACGTTGCTGTGCTGTCATCGAGAACCTGAGTGACTCAGGTAGTAAATCAGTTGTGGAGGTCAACCCAATTATGACTTTCTGAAAGTTTCATCAAAATACGGATGATTCATGAGACATTTTGCTAACAACAGAGACGAACAAGCACAAACACATACACACTAATATGGGGGAAAATGTACAATCTAATCTAACATTGATACAGGAAAAAAAAAAAACACAAAGCTAAGCTGAAGCTGATTATCTCTGTGATCCCGACTTAATCTTTGACCCTAGCCGTGCTTCAGTACTGACAGAGGGCTTTACCCAAATAACTGCACTCTTTAACCCTTGCAAACGATCCCACTGCCAGCGTGGATGTGTCGATACAAGCCGGCGTGTCTGAATCCCCGGTGCATGTGGTTGCCTGTGTCTGCTTTGATATTTGTTTTTGTTTTAACTCATGCCAGCGTAAAAAAAAAAAAAAAAGAGCCCATCTGTCAGTGTGGTGGGATTTCTTTCTTCATCGGGGGTATGTTTCTAGTTTTAGGATGAAAGAAGTGCTCTGTGTATGTGTACGGTAGTTTGTGGGTAGTTTGTGTCTGATGCTGTTTGACCGTGTGCATCTGTGTGTTTTTCTTGCAGGCCATGTTCTCGGAATCCACCACACTGGGACATTACCCCCAGGTGCTCTTTCTCTTACGCTCTGAAAAATACCTCCAGGATTAGGTGGGCAGCAGCCGTGAGAAAGAAGAGGTGAGGTGGAGGGGGTGGAAGGTAACGTGGTGATTGACAGCTGAAAGGCTGAGGAGGTGCTCAGGCATGCTGCGGTGGGGGAGAGAAGAGAACTGTGCACACAAGCAGGAAGGGGAGGAGGGTGGGGGACTCGCTCTGCACTCAGCTGTTGCCACCCACACCCATCATTACCCTCCACCACCTTCACCCCCTTAACACTCAGATCAGATTTCAAATAACTCCTGTTTACCTTTAAATCAACAAAAGCACTCGTTCTTTCTTCTCTTTCAGTCTTTTTTACTGCTTACACTGACAACCAAATGAGGACATGATGCTGCAGTGGTTTCACCCCCACCCCCTCCCCGCTCCATCTAAAACATTGCTGCTGATTTGTGGTTTTTTTTAGACCCGCAGGTGTTCTCAACAATGAGGTGTGTACATCCACAGTATGTTTTTTGCATGTCACATAAAGCATCAATGTCCTCTTTGTGCTCCTCACATCATTCCATCATTTGGCCCTTAGGAATACAATGTTGCCCCCTGTGGTCAAGTTTAAAACTACAAGCCGACGTCGCATCAGAAGAGATGTGCACAGCGTTGAGCTTTGCTTCCAGCTCACCTTCACTTCTACGAACAAGTAAGAATATATTTTTTTTTAATCTTTCCATATGGCTCATATTTAAAGTGTTTTAATGATTATTACTCATCCCATCTCAAAGAAAGAATGTTGTTTTGTCTCCTGCTGCAGACTTGTGGGTTGTCTGCCTCACAAAAGCTTTGGCTCTCATACACAACACACATGCACGCACGCCAGTGAAGCTGGAGACAGAATGTGTGGTCATGACCACATCATCTACAAGCAGCAAGCATATAAGGAAACCGCAGGAGCAGAGTAATTGTTGCGTTGATGAAAGTAGACTTTTTGTCTCATGGTTTCTTTGGTGGGGAGGGATTCTTTCTCCACCACTCATCCTATATATCACAAACAGACCCCAAAGTTTCCAGTTTTTACACAAAATTACACATAATGAAGTGCAATTGAAATGCTTGCACTATTCCACTTTCCAGTGAAATTATTTAATGGGACCTGACTAAAATGAGGGAAATGGTTGCATATTGGACAGAAATGATAAATGAAGGGGCGGACAAGTGAAAGGCACACAGCGATGAAAAATGACTTACAGAGTGCCGCCATCTCCTTTGGCAGGTCGGCCCCAAACCTCCCGAACAGGCTGCTGTTGGCCAGCAGGTCGAAGTGGGAGTGGCTTCTCATGGAGTTGAAGGGGAACGGGTAGACAGCAGGTGGGAAGCCCGTTATGTGACCCACCTGCTGTTCCCTGTTGTTAGCCATAGTGACGGAGCACCTTAGGGGTCCACAGCAGGCCGCCAGGCTCTTTTAACCTCTTGGACGTACGTGGCAAAAATGAGGTCTGCGTCCTCCGTATGAGACGAGTTGACAGAAGCGCTGAAGAAAAGCTGCGTTCCACTTCAGTGAAGTTATCCAGTCAGTTTTCTGAGGAAGAGAGCAAAGGGGGAAAAAAATCATTTATTTATTTATTTATTCATTTTATAAAAATTAGTTACAATAATTAACATATATGTACTGTAATTGAAGAGAGAAAAAATATTTTAAAAGAAAATATTTACATAATGAATTACAACAATTAACATATGTACTGTAATTGAAAAAGAAAAAAAAGCATTAAAAAACAAATAAAGAAAAAACATATAAAGAAAAAAAATGTATAAAATATAAAATGAAAGGTAGCAGATGAAGAAATGTCTTATTAAATCTGCTCCTTATTTATCGAATAGAATTTAAACAAAAGTTTCTAATAATAATAAGTAAATAACTCAACTTTCAATTGTATATATTACTCATTTAAATAAATTAGTTATATTTGTTTAACAATTCAACTTTATGCAGTTTCTTAAAGACCGTGTAAAGTGAATTTCAATATTTTCTTCAATAAACATTATAAATGTCATAATTGTAATCTTGTAAATGAGTAAAAAGTCTCAAAATTGTAGCTCAATTAATTTTGGAGTTATAGATCAAACTTTGTTTAAAGATATGTCTGCTTCAGGATTTTTTAGGCGTGGTTTAAATGTGACCGCGTTTCGTCACGCGGTCTAAAGCCCCACCCCCTGCAGCTCCAGCCGTATAAATTCGTTCTTCGCATCGGTGGAGCCATTCACTCGCGAATCGCAGATAGCATCAGATAGCAATAGCATAGATATTTTGTTCATTGTTAGCTAGCTAATCAATTATGCCTCGTTCCTGCATCTTCCCTGGATGTCGCAATGGTCAGGGCACCCGCTTGGTGACTTTATTTTATTTATTTTATTTACTTGATCTCTGCTGCTGTCAGCCGCAGACACACAGAGTGGACCTCACATCCCCCGCGCGCAGCCACTGACACACAGAGTGGACACACCGTCCCCCGCACACAGCCACTGACACACAGAGTGGACCTCACGTCCCCCGCGCACAGCCACTGACACACAGAGTGGACCTCACGTCCCCCGCGCACAGCCACTGACACACAGAGTGGACCTCCGTCCCCCGCGCACAGCCACTGACACACAGAGTGGACCTCACGTCCCCCGCGCACAGCCACTGACACACAGAGTGGACCTCACGTCCCCCGCGCACAGCCACTGACACACAGAGTGGACCTCACGTCCCCCGCGCACAGCCACTGACACACAGAGTGGACACACACGTCCCCCGCGCACAGCCACTGACACACAGAGTGGACCTCACGTCCCCCGCGCACAGCCACTGACACACAGAGTGGACACACCGTCCCCGCGCGCAGCCACTGAGAGTGGACCTCACGTCCCCCGCGCACAGTTGCTGTTATGTATCTGTGTGATTTCACATTGTGTGCTCACATTCTAAGAAAATTAAAAGTTTGACGAATATTTTGCTGACAATTGCTTTTCACTGACCTCTTTGGTTTCCTATATTTTTATCTGGAGGTTCAAATGAGTAGGGCTGGAGAACTCCTATTAGGCTGCCAGCCTTCGCGAACATCTTCAGGGGGCAGGACACGGGGGCAGTACTGCGCTGAAACCACGCCCACGCGCTGACACGCCCCCAGCGTTTCAGACCAGGGCACAATTATGATTTTTCATTATTTTTGAGACTTAATTTTATAAGGAAAACAATGTTTTTAATCAGTCAGATTTATATGGGTGATTAATAACACATATTTATGCCGTGTGACAAACTCAAAACACACATTTAATTTCACTTTACACGGTCTTTAAAGACAGGGATTGATTTGGCTTCTTTAACTTCTGTCTTAAAGTTACGTATTCCACAATCCTACTCCCTGAATTAAGGTACCGTATTTTTCGGAGTATAGGTCGCAGCTGAGTATAGATCGCACCATCCAATTATTGCCAAAGAATTGGAAAAATCCATATATACGTCGCACCTACGTCAAAATGTGGACCCTGTTTAGCTCTGCTGCAAATGTCTGCCACAGGAGTGCACAGCAAGGCTTTTAAGAAGATTAACACTTAAAAACAATTAATTGTTTGATAAAAATTATAGCAAATATGTGTCTGAGCTGAACTTTTCTTTAATAAATGAATAATTTTAGCAGGATAAACACCTAAAAAATATATTTGTTAGCTGACATTATTGTAAGAGTGTGTCTCAGTTTAATTTTTGTTAGTAAATGATTACAAATCAGCTTATTTTATAAAAAGCCATATATAGGTCGCACCTGAGTATAGGTCGCAGGCCATGAAAAAAATTATAAAAAAGGTGCGACCTATACTCCAAAAAATACGGTAGTTCTTCCCTTCATACTAGTTCGAAATTGCGGTTTTACAAATACATCTTTCCCTTTGAGATTGTAGCAGTGTATCATAATTTATTCCTACAAAGAAATTAAGTTCATAAAACATGACGAGAAGTGTTTTTAATTAGCCTGAATGCGATGATAAAATCTGTGGTTTGTGTTAAGATCCCCACTGGATTTCACCTCCCAACAACTTTTCAGTCCATCTACATTCTGGGAGGGTGAAAAGTTCATCTGTAGTTTTAATGAAAAGAGCATGTTTAAGGTTCATACCGACGAAGGGGAAGTGGAAGTTGAGAAGGATGGGACGGCGAGGACCATGACTGATAAAGACATGCAGGGAAAATAACAAGAATAAAGTCAGACAAAAATTGGACTCGGTGAGATTGGAGGGAAATAGAAAATAAAAAAAGAGTTCGGAAAAAGTCATAACAGGGATGAACGAGAAAGAGAGAGCGCTCTTGTTCCTGCAGTTTTGAAGAGCTTCCAGACTTCTACAGTGATTCTAGGCTTCGCCATATGATTTAAATCACCAGAACTTTACTATAAAGACCTTCTCTGTTTCTGCTGCCAGCCTAGCACAGCAGCCTGCCTCTTTGCTTCTTTCCCCCAGGACCGGAGGCCCAGACACGGGGTCCGGAGCAGGAAGGAGGGAGGGGAGGGAGGAAAAGGCTTGATGGCGAATAAGATCCACTGATTGCTAACTGATGCTGTCACTTCCAACTATCTTCTCTTCAGGTCAGGCTCCCGTCCCACAGAGCGGTTTGGCTCTAACCTCCTGCAGCCTGCCCATCACTTTGACTGGCCGCAGTGGGCACAGACAGCAGAGGCTCAGTGGACAAGCCCTGCTGTCGACTCTTAGCACAAGAAGAGGAAGAAAAAAAATCTGGGGAAATTTTATTTTTTATATATTATTTTATTTATGCCTTTTGCTTCCTTAGAATGATTTCATGAGTGGGTGGTGTGATCAACTTGTTTTTAAAATGTGGCTTTGAAAAAGAACAGAGCCAAGGAATTTGGAACTGCTGTGGCTTGTGAATCTGGGAGAAAAGACGGAGGGGAAAAAAAATATCTTGGTAATGAATTCGGTATAAACAAAGAAATGTGTGGTGGGGGGATCTAAGGCTGATCCAATGAACTGCTGAACTGAGCAGAAAAGAAAAAGGAAAAGTACAGAGGAACAGTGACAGGGTCCAGGCACATGGGGGCACTAAGGGGTGGCGCCATGCCCAGGAAAAATAAATAAATCGAGAGCGCTTTCCAAGAGACACACACATACAGCACACTGTCGAACTGCAATCAAGTACCCAAAAAATCTCCACGCATCACGTGGGAGAGCAACCCTTTTAAACACACACACACTTCTCACCCCGTGCCTTTTTCCCCCCAAAAGGCTCTGGCTCCCACCCTGCTTCTCTTTCTGGCTCTGGCTCTTTCAACAGAGCCAGTTAATTACACCCTACTGCTGCAGGCAGCTTCAAACCACCACTAATTTAGAGTTCCATTACAGTAAACTGTTCCACATGTGCATCCAGGACCCAGGCAGGGGTGGCCACGTTTCAGGAAGAAGCAGCCGCCGATAGGCACCCACCCCCATCCTGCCAACAGACTACCATCTTTCTTCCCGTCTTTACTTTTTGCTTCACGTCTTCACCTTTTCCAGTTTATCCTTCACCAAACTTGCCCTCCGTCCTCTTCAACACTTTTTTCCACTCTGTTCTCGAGACTTCAACTTGCTTATACAACGTGTACCGTGACCCTGTGCAGTGGTTCCACTTTTTGTGGCAAACGCACAAAAATATCACTAAAGATTTCACAGAGGGCCTGACGGGAGAAGAGGTATATACTAGAAAAACACAACTGCCAGCGACTTAGCGCTCAGGCTCAGATGTGCTTGGCAAGCGTTTGGCTCGTTTGGACCTCTCCTCCGTGAACTCAAACTGGCTCTCCAAATAAAAAAGCTACATTATTAACAAGAGCTGGAAAGCAAAAGAAGCCAGAAAAATACCCTGATGCATGCTCAATAATCCAGGTATAAAAATCTAAAAAAGCTAAGTCTGGGCCTCTGTATGTTGCGGGAGTTTCAGAGACATTGAGACGTTTATTTTCTAAACACAACGTCCCAGTGGCTTTTAAACCCCAAAATACATTACGGCAAAGACTGGTTCATCCCAAAGATCCAGTCCCCCGGTACAAACAGAGTACTGTAATATTGTGTATGCTGTTCATTGTCAGGAGGGCTGTGATCAGTCTTACAGTATTTTCTGGTGTATAGGTCGCACCTGTGTATAGGTCGCATTGTCCAATTATCACCAATAGATTGGAAAAATCCCTAGATAGGTTGCACCGGTGTATAGGTCGCACCTACGTTTAGCTTCTAAAGTTCTTTGCTAAACTATCAGTGTGCCCTCAACACTAATTCAATCCTTGAGTTAGAGACTTGTTATGACTGAGTACAGGTATATCGGGGAAACTAAACAGCCACTGGCCAAAAGGATGGCCCAGCACAGAAGATCAACATCATCAGGTCAGGACTCTGCGGTCTACACTCATCTCCAGGCCAGCGGTCACTCTTTCAGGGATGAAGATGTTCACATCCTTGATAGAGAGGAACGATAGTTTGAGAGAGGAGTAAAGGAGGCCATCTTTGTGAAAAGAAACCGTCCATCATTAAACAGAGGTGGAGGGCTCCGGGTTTCATTTCATTTCATTTATTTATTTATTTAAGTTAGGACAATGCATATTAATCAACATAACAGCAGTTAGCATCAATGTAAATATGCCGGAGTTAGCACAATAGCTAATTTTCATCCGTTGTCCTAAGGCAGGTAAGAATAAGAAACGTCCCATAAAACAAAAGAGCGGAGAAAAATACAAACATCACCTATATAGCACATAACACAACATAAAATTACAATAAAAATATGATGCCATAAGAAAATAGACAAAGTAATCTACACATGAGTGCACTTCTGATTAGTTTTCAGCCAAAGTTTCAGAGAATTTTTAAAGCTGGAGTAGGTGCCACAGTTCCTGATGGAAACTGGCAGTGTGTTCCATGACTGTGTGCCTCTGATGGACACCACCATTTGGCCAAATTTAGTCCTGGTTCAACTGTCCCCCTCTTACAATGATGTTATTGCTAGTATCACTCAGCCCTCTGTGAATAGCAAACAACCATCAGGGTGCTAACGATCCATCGTTAGGCTGATGGTCCTCCTTGATCATGTGAGCAGCTGGTTTCAGGCTGTCATCAGCAAATTGGTTGATCCACTGTGAGAGGGTGCTATTTATAAGACTGAGCTGAATACAGCAGCTCAGACTGAGGAAGTCTTTCGGACGAAAGACGAAACGTTTCTACAATTTTTTTTATTTTTTATTTTTTTTGAATGTCCAGAGGACCAGACTTTAGCTTTTTTAGAAGCCAGAAAAAGGTGTAACAAGCGATAGCAGAGCAGTATGCAGGTGACTTTTCACCTCCCACTGGATAAAATAAAATGGCATCAATGCCTCGGAGTATGAGCTGCCGGTTGGAGGAAGTGCCACCCATTAAACCGCAGTGCCACCGTACGTTCAGGGGAGAGAAAAAAAAAACAATGAATAAAACTGACTTTAAAAATTTATGAGCTACAGTGAGAGATTTAAAATAGAATCCAATAACTTCATGCTCCCCAAACACAATAATGAATTAATTTTTTTTTTTAAGTTGGCGCCAGTGTTTTTTAATGAGTCACGTCAGCCCGGTTGCTTTTTACAGAGCCATTTATGTTTTATGTCGAGTCCTGTGGTAGTTGCACCTCGCCAGCTCGTCTGGGGCTATAAGGGGATGAGGGGGAATTTGGAGTGACCTCACTGCCTGTAAGGTTGGGCCAAATGGGCATGGAGGGCCTCCCCACTTCCCCTGAGCCTAAGGGAGGGGGGCACAAAGGAGGTACCAGGCATTTCAGGAGCACCAGCGTTGGGTGGGTTCACTGCTGCTGTTCCTCCTGAAGGGACTTTCTGAAGCTGCCGAAAAAAAATAAGCCCACTGCAAAGGATTAAATTAACTTTGCTTGTTTCGGTAAATAGTCACAGCATTTCATCAAACTGAACAATGACTCACTGGCTGCACTTGAAGTAATCCATTAATTTCATCAGGACATGACACCATGTATCCAGTGAACTCAACCAAGCAGGCACATTTGGAGGCAGAGGTGCAAGACAAGGCACGATGGAGGAGCACGAGATCCTCTTGTTTGCTCAAGAGTTTAGAGCTCAACAAAAAGATGGCGCAGGGAGAAAAATCATGCATGAAAGACACACAGAGAGGGAGAGCAGTTCACAAAGACTGAATATCTGTCAAACAAAGGGTTTCAAATCCTCAGCGAGCAAAACAACAATTGTGCCTTAACCGTTGTGGCAGAGTGAGGCCCCCCCAGGCAATAAGAACAGCAGTCAAACAGCAAAAAATGAAATAATCACAGCATCTCAGGAAGCTCTGCATCAAAACAACCACGTTTTTTTTTTTAGTTAGCACAAGAAACCACTAGTGAATACTCGGCGTATACGAGCAGGATTCTAGATGCCACGGCTTTCCCACTTTACTGGTAGGTGATTCATATTCCCGTCAAGGGGAAACAAAAACAAAAACACTGACTTTTAACTTTCTGATATTTACAGTTGTTTTCAAAAGCTATTTTTTACTAGCGCAGCTTTTTTCTTCCTCCTTCTTTCCCAATGCAAGTAAGTTTTCACGTTTTTGACGAGTTTCCCCACACGGCTACATTTTTTAATGAAAAACTAAAAAGCACGCCAAGCAGCCCGTGCAGCGACGCAACTTAAAACCTTCCTGAGAGGGGGCCGAGTTGTAAATCCACAGCCTCAAGAAAGATGAACATGTGCCATGTGTCCTGGCAGAGAAAAGCATTGTTTTTCACCTTTTTTTTTTTAATTGTACATGCTTTCCAGCCCCCTGTCTTAAAGTTGTCAACATTTTCAAGTGATTTATGTTGGAGAGGAAACGACTTGAAACAGAGAGGGGTATGTTTAAGTTTGGTTTGTACATGAAGTCATACCAGCGCTGCAGTGAAACAATGATTTCACAGTCCATGTGTCCTCCTGACTGAGTTGACAGACTGGCTTGTCCAACTGCCGGCACCAAAATGAGCATCATCACAGCCTGATGTGTCCACACAGATTTACACCCCCGGAGCTGTGCGTACAAATTAAAATGTTCATTTGAAACACAATCGAGACAGCACTATCTGATCTTCTCGGTGGCGTCAGCAGGATTTTGGCCGTGAAAACAATATCCTTCACACTCCTATCTGATGCGAGGCTGACAGCTTCCAGTCTTTCAACAAGTGGCTAATGGCTCCAAATGAGACGCAGAGTGACAGGCGCTCCGGTGTGTCCAAACAAACCTGCATTCCTTCACGTGAAACTTGTTTGACATCTGCCTGCTCTTGGCATCCCACAAACACATATTTGCTTATAGCAACAATGCAAAAGAGGCACCTCTATGAGACTATTTGTCTCTAGAGAGAAGGTTATTTTTTTAAGGAGTGCCACTGAAAAGTGAGGTTATGCAAGCTTTTTGTCTTGTCATTTATAAATCATTAAATATGAATCCATTAATCTGTTTTTGTTTTGTCACATAGTTGACGTGTGCTAGTCAGAACTGACAGAGACATAAAACACTTTGATGAAATCACACTGACAACTTGCTGTTTTCATGATGGTTAGAGTCGACGCAGAGGCCTTGATGGTTAGTCAAGCAAGATTTAAAAAAGTAATTTATATATACAGGTACTCCCTGACTTACGAGCACATCGACATACGAGGTTGCGGACTTACAAGCTGACTAACGAACAGTAAAGTTGTACTGAACATACAGAAAATACAGCACTGGTATGTGTTTTTAGATGAAAGCGTGTTAGCTAACCGTTTGTAAACAAGTTTCTGAGCATGTTTATGAACTAGTATGTACGTTTGTGTTGAAAAACGAGTGTTCGTAGTAGGAATGTGCGATATGGCCTAAAAATCATATCACGATATGTATTGTGAAGGGTGGCGATAACGATATATATCACGATATGTTTTTGGTATAAAACTTGCAATAGGAATGAAAAAAAAGCATAGGGTGTCCTTTTGCCATAAGTTATTTTGAAAACTGCTATACCACAAAATAATCTCTATTAAGAAAATTTCACTACTAGGTCCAGAGAGTTTTTAAATAATTAACAACTCAAGCATTAGGCTTCTTTCTTGTAGTGCAAAACAGTGCAAAATATATCTTGTGTAGTTTTAGCCATAAGTTTTAAACTAAGAATATGTTGTTAACTCAACAGTTTCCAACAAAGGTGGGTACATGAACGCTAGGGACCGCTAATGCGCTAATCCGCTTACAGTGGACCTAACGTTTTTGTCAGCGTAACAGCGGGGTGACTAACTTTTATAATTCATAAGCGGATTTGTGCTATTTTTATTTAAAATGCAGTACCGCTAATAACTAATTATCTATCAGTAAAAACGAATAAACTTATTTAGAAGCTCTTATGCTGGCTCCGTAGCTGCTTGTTTTGCCTTTTTCCCCTCCCTCACCGTCTTGACATCTTCCGGGTCAGAGGTGAACTCGGGGGCTAATTCTGTGGCTAGCTGGTTGTGCTGGGTTTCTTGGATAAATCCGCAGAGAACCCCGCTGTTTCAAGCCAAATTAACGCGGCCGGAGGATTTTATTGTGTGTTTTGTGTCGACCACTCGACGGTGAGTCGTTAGTTTTATGTATTTTAGTTACTTTTCATTAAATCTGTTGACTACCTATAGAATCTTGACAT
Source organism: Garcialebias charrua (assembly GCA_038048925.1). Taxonomy (NCBI): domain Eukaryota; kingdom Metazoa; phylum Chordata; class Actinopteri; order Cyprinodontiformes; family Rivulidae; genus Garcialebias; species Garcialebias charrua. Next base: position 280 of record JBBPBX010000398.1, on the reverse strand, counting down.
CTTCCGGGTCAGAGGTGAACTGGACGCTAACTCTGTGGCTAGCTGGTTGTGCTGGGTTACTTGGATAAATCCGCAGAGAACCCCGCTGTTTCAAGCCAAATTAACGCGGCCGGAGGATTTTATTGTGTGTTTTGTGTCGACCACTCGACGGTGAGTCGTTAGTTTTATGTATTTAGGTTACTTTTATGTATAAATGCGGTTAATATATTTTAAACCTTATTCAGTGTTAAATTAACACATAGATGGTGTTAACTTTTGACACTATAATGTAGTGTTAGAT
>JBBPBX010000397.1:113828-125591 GCA_038048925.1 Garcialebias charrua | reverse complement strand
TATAGTTACAGCTCAGCACTAAATTGGGATTTATAGAACTCTTCAATTACTAGAACTGCTAAGGTGCCGGTAAGTTGTATTTTTCAGGTTGGCTGAATAGTATTTTATTTAAATTCCTTTGCAATAGCAAGGAGCCAATGTCCACAAGTTGAATGGACAAGGCGTCTGCATTTCCTTGTGTGTGTATAAACTGTGTATGTGCGCACACTGAATGTGTGTGTATGCTAGCAGCTGAAGGTTTACTACACATGCACAGACTAGACATCTCAAGCGACAATGGATTCTGCGTGGATGAAAAATTCATTGGTCTCCTTCACTTATTTATCAAGAAGAAAGATATTTCTGTAAGGATGCCCTACAGACATGCAATGCTCACATGCCAGGCGGCCTGTCGCCACTTTACCCACAAGGTTTTCAATAAAACAAGCAAACAACAGAATTTCAACTCCTATAAATAAGTGATTGTTCCTGAATAAAGTGCTGTACACAAACTTCACACTAAGGCCACTCATCACACTTTAATGGGGCCCTGCACTGGTCAAAGCTATGGTATTATTTTTCCTTGATTCATTCTTTCTGCCTTTTTCTCTGAGAATAGTCAGGTAACGGTCAGTGAAAGTAGCCAAAACTGAAAGTTATGCATATGCACCATAACTCATGTTCCCTGAAGGAAGGGAACGAGGTGCAACATATGCTATGGGAATTGTGCCCCCATGCGATTACCTGAAGGAATACATTCATGCCTTTAAGGCAGGGGTGTCAGCGTCACACCAGAGGCCCTGCCCTCTGGGTACTTAATAATAATGTAATAATAATAATGTCCTTTTTTGTCATCTGTGTATGTTTCCCATACACAGACGAAATTCGTCTCTGCATTTAACCCAACCACCACCAGGTGGTGCAGTGAGCAGCCATAGAAAGCGCCCGGGGAGCTGGAGAATTAGGTGTGCACTCATAGACACCCCAAGGTGTGTAGTGGCCGGGGCGCGAACCCACGTCCTTCGGGTCCCAAGTCGGAAGCCCTGCCACTACACCATCTTGGCTCCAAGCTGACGCCCATTCATCAATCTCCAAGATGCACTTCACCAAGCTTTCTGCATTGAAAAGGGCCAAGTATGTTGCACCACGTTCCTTTCCTTCATGGAACATGAGTTATGGTGCATAACTTTCAGTTCCCTTTCAGTCATGTCTCTCGGTGCAACATATGCTATGGGAACATAATTCAATCACACCCTTGAAATGCTCAGTAAAATGCATGCTAGTGTGAACGTCTGCCTCTATTCAGCAGGCATCTCAAGGTTGCTTTCTACTGTGTTAGAAAGGACAGCCTGAGTGACATCACACACAGTAACATCCAAACTGTAATGCTTTGCAAAAGTGTTTAATGAGCTCCAGTTCACAGCAGCACAAATGTCTGCAACTGGTACACCCTTGAACAGTGACCACGAGGTGGCGAAGCCCCGAGTAGAGTGAGCGCGTACTCCAGAGGGCACCTGTTGACCTTTACTACTGTACGCCCTTTTTATGGCCCCAGTCACCCAGTGTGAGAGGCACTGCTTTGATAGGGCCTTTAGCAGGTGCTGCAAAGCACACAAACAGTTGATTTGTTTTTCTCCATTCGGCTGTTCTCTGCATGTAAGTGCTTAAGGCTCTCACGGGGCAGAGAGCCTTCAGCCGTTCCTGGTCCTGAGTGAGGACAGGAGCATGTGGAAAAGAAGAGAGATCAAAGTCCAGACTTCTGTGGTTTAGAGTCAAGACCTTGGGGATATATGCGGGATTAGGCCTTAGGGTGACCTTTGACCCATCAGGGGCAGACCTGGTACACATTGGGTGTACGGACAAGGCATGGAGGTCACCCACACGTTTCGCCGAGCAAAGAGCCAGGAGAAGAGCGGTCTTATAAGATAATAAATCTATCTTAATGTCGCTCAGTGGTTCGAATGGGGGATCACAGAGAGCTCCCAAGACCAGACTAAGATCCCATCCAGGGGTCAAGATCCTGCTGGGGGGTCTCTTTCTCAGCACGCCCTTCATAAATCTTATTATGAGCGGGTGCGCGCCAGGCGTCCTGCTCCCCCAGCCTTCGTGACAGGCCGAAATTGCTGATAGGAACACCTTAATTGTTGAAAAAGAACGACCTTTCTCCAGCAAGTCCTGAAGAAAGGTGAGGAGCTGAGCCAGGTCATATGAATAAGAAATAATATTTCTTTCTGTGCACCAGGCTTCAAAAATATGCCATTTCCGGGCGTAAAGAGACTGAGTTGACATAGCTCGTGCATTTTGAATGGTATTTACCACATTCTCTGGCAGGCCTGAGGCCACTAGCTTGTACCTTTCCACCACCAAACTGAAATTTGCCACAGCTCTCAGCCTAAGTGGTGAGACTGTTCCTTCTGGTGACGTGGAGGGTCCCTGTAGAGGAGCAGGTGGTAGAACCAGCTCTCCCTCAAGGGCCCTAATTCCTGTGGTCCCTTGAAGGTCAACCACGTTAGGGAGAGGACCTTCCTGCAGATGTACCGCCCTACTGCTCTGATCAAGAGTGTTTGGGGCAGAGGCAATCTGTTGTCATTATTAGACAAAAGCGGGACAGAATGTCTGTTTTTCCTCTTTTTGTTGGGGGTCATGGATCGGAGGGGTTGCAAGTTTTGTAAACGAGCAGATCTCCTGGCCCCAGCCCGTTTCCTGGTTGGGCCTGGTTTACTGGTCTCCGGCCTTAAAAGGGTCCTGGAGCCTGACAAACCACCGGTGGGCTGTGTTTCACCCGGTGGGGGTACGTCGTTTAAGAGCAGAACTGAGTCAGCACATTGAGCGCGGTTACGTACTACAAAATCACTGCTTGAGCATTGCATGTTGCCCACCACGGATAAGGGGACAGTACTGCTGATACATATACAGCATTCTCTGACTAGCCTTATCTAAGGATGCCAAATGTGCCTTATGTGCCTTACTGCATATGCCACTTTGCCTATATACCAACATCAACTACCTCATACATATACTGTGTACATTAACTCATATGCTGCTGTGCCACTCTTTGCAAATGTCAATGCTAGAACCTTCAGTTTATTTTATAGATATACTTTTTATACTACTATGCAAAAACTCAGGACAGTATTACACTTTTATTATTTCATTTTATGCTTATGTTCATTGGGTGTTTGGTGTTTTAGGGGTGTTTGGTGTTTCAGTGTTGGTGTAAATTTTCATACTTTTATACTACTATGAAAAAACTCAGGACAGTGTTACACTTTTACTATTTTATGCTTATGTTTATTAAATGTTTTAGTGTTTAGATGGTTACTGTTGCACCGAGGGACTGATGCCGGTTACCCACCGGACCCGTGTCGGGCGGCTGAAGCGGCCGGTTTACATTCAAAGTCTATGTGGAGACACGTAGATGCGCGGGGAACCGTGAAGCGGCGCGTTTTGAGTGATTGAAGCAGCGTGGCGGCACGCGGCAGTTCCTTTCCACGCACGCGCACGTCCGAAAGCAACCTACACGTCGAGCTACGTCGAGTCGCCAACGTCATAAAATTCGATCTCTGGTGGCTTGACGCGTCCAGCAAACAGTCGGGAGAGCCTCTGCTATGTGATTACACAACGACAACAGGAGACTTTTTTTGGACTTTTTAAACTTACCCGATAGAGCCTCCATGAATTGGAACCAAACTCCAGTTAAGAAACGTGGCATTTTTACAGTTGCTGCTGTCCGCTCCAGTGTCCGTTCACCCCAAACATAAAAAAAAATTTTAATCTCAACAAAGACTGTCTGAGCTGCAGTTCGGCTCGTAGAAAACCCACTCCAGTAGGAGCGGGGGTCACGTGTTGCTGATTTTATCTGTCAGCATTATGAAAACACAACAACTGATGACCCTCTGCCTCCCCCTAGTGTGCGTCATCAGACACATCCCAGTGGGTGCCCGGCATCAGTGACAAGCGGCCAAAAGGGGTCGGCAGGAGCGTTCTGACAATTTAGGTGGGGACCCGGCATCAGAGAAACGCAATTTCAATCCTGTGTATGTCCTGTACATATTGCAGTTCTGACAATAAAGTTGACTTTGACTTTAACTTTGAGCTTCAGCATGAGAATGTGGAGATGGTCCTTTGTGCTGAGCAGACTTTATATTAGGCCCTGTTTACACGGACACTGTGTGGGGGAAACACAACTTTTGGGTATGTTAATTAGGTTGAAAGTTTTGCGTTGACATGGGCGAATTCTGTGGATACGACTCTCTCCCCCCCACCACCCCGTACTCATGAATTTACTGTAGTTACCATGCTGGGCCTGTAGATGGCGCTGTGATTTTTGGAACCTTCACTACTGCGCACGCGTGCCACTGCTGCCTGAGGTAAACAAACAGAGCACACGAGGCAGCCTGTTTTCCTCTCTGGCTAAAAGTTCAGCTAAACTACAAGTTGTTGTCAACAAGTTAACAACAAGTTAAAGCTGGAATTTGGACAAGAGTCAACAGATTTGACACCAAGTGTGGGACCTGCTTCATCTGCGCACCAGTTGCTGACTGACTGGACCGTCCGGAACCGAGTCAACATGTCTGACTTTAGTCCGTGAGAATCAGCTGATTTACAGCAGGGCTACAAGGTAAACCATGTTCTTAATAATGTTTCCTTGTGTTTAGTTCGATCACAGAACAACCAACTGAGGTTTTATTTTTATTTTTTTCCTGCGAGGTCGAAGCTGTTCCACGAAGCGGACCGGCGGTTCGGATGTGGGTCCAGTGTCCAGCAGGATGAAAACAACAGAGTCCAGTTCATTAAAGTTCGGTTAACGTGTTTTTAAAAGTGTTCAATTTAATTCTCAGTGTTTGTGACATGAGTTTGTGGTGTTGAATAAATAAATAAATTAAAAATCAACCTGGTGTCTTCATTTTCAGCAGCATGTTAGGCATGACGTAACGAGTCCAGATAGCTTCATTTAGCTCAGATAAATTTAAATATCTCCCACGCTAACATAAATACTGTTTATTATTGTTAAACTGTTAATATATAGCACATTTAGTATGTTATAGTGCAGCGTGACACGTGAAATGTCCGACTGCCTCGTTAACAGCGACAACTGGATCCAGGCAGCTGGCTCTCTTCCAACACAGATGCAGGTAAGGTGTAGAATAATTAAATATGAGAATCAAAATATATTCCATCAGCTATAGTTCAGAAAGTGGTGCGTGTGTCCTCTGTCCAGTCCACCGCCATTGTTAAAATGCCGGCTGTCTGCGCGTGCGTGCTGCGTGCATGTGTTCAAACAAAAGCTCCACGGGAGATGTTTACATTATCAACGGGGGGTCAGCGAAAAACTTCCACCTTGAGAGCAGGGTCAGAAAAGTATCGGTGTCATCGAGGGGGGCCAGCGGTGTCGTGTAGGCGATAAGCAAAGTCGCAAAGAGAAAGTAGCGGTTACACTCAAAATACGCGCCGTGTAAACAGGCCCTATATTGGTTGGTGACAGAGAGCTTAGTCCTCTTCGATTAAAAGGAAGAGGAGTCTGATTCAGCCCTGGCTTGTTTACATACACTTCAGTTTCATCACAACTGCCTTTGTGAACATGTGAAGCTGGTGTTAGCCTGCAGGCTTCTGCCGTGGCCCCCTGTATAGGTGGCCAGGAAGGTGGGTCGTCAGATTCTGTCGGCGCACACCCCTGGAGCGCGGACGTGTCTTGGGTTTGTGTATTGTCCGCCCCGTGGTTTACAACGGAGCGGGGGCCGGAGCACGTGACCCCCCTCACCTGTCTCTGTGAGGAGTGTTTGTAGGCGCCTCTGGACCTGTCTGTTGCAAACAGAACCGAGGCACCCTGCTAGGGTTTATTGATTAGGCTAACACCCCGGGAGCCGTGAGGGAGGGGAGGGGGGGGGTGGCCCCCTCCCTTTATGTCAGCTGGCAGGACAGAGGGACCCGTTCTGCTGATGTTATTGTGTTTGTTGTTGTTGTTTTGTTTTTTTTTGAGTCAAGAAAACAGAGAGGGGCTGTTTTTTTAGCTTTATTCGTGCTTATGTGTAACAACATATTTGACTTTATGTCACTTACAACAGAAAGAACATGATTTGTGTCTAAAACAAAGTCACCAGCTTTTTGTACCGTGCTACAAACAAAGTCTGGACGTGAAAAAATCATTTCCCGTACCGCGTGGGCGAGTGATCGTGTAAAGTTAAGAAGCAGTCCTGGTTCATCAGGTACACTTCTGTTTGGTGTTCCAAATCGCAGAGGAGGTTCTGTACCGGCCCGCCTGGCGGGGAACAAATCTGTTCTTACTCCAGGCGTGTCCTGTCTGAGGTGGGCCCGACGGTGGTCTCTGCCGGTGCTTGGCCTCGTACGTCGGCCGCTTTTGCGGTGGGGCACGTGTGGCTGAATGGTGTCGAGGCTGCGGTGCTCTGCTCCCAGCTGACTCCTTGGGGGGTGAAGGTTCTCCTGGGGATGCCCACTCGGAGAGCTTCAGCCTGTTTGCGTCTCTGATCCAGCTTGGTCTGAATTCGATCCAGCGCTTTTCCAAAAAGTCCCGTCGGTTCTATCGAATGGTGGAGAAAAGGAACTTTCTGTCTCTCCGGGAGGTCAGTTAAGGTCATCCACAGATGGCGTATTGCGCTGACCACCTCAGCCATTCCTCTGCCTTGTGCAACAGCTGCTGTCCCCATCATGCGGAGCACAAAGTCTGTTGCCCTGCGGGCTTCATCTAGCAGCTCCGTGGTAGCTTGCTTGTCTGTCGTTACCTGGAGCTCCTGAAGTTTTTCAGCCAGGTAGGCTTGCATCATGGCGGACGCGTTCATTGCACGCGCCACGAGGCCCTGAGCCCTGTAGCATTTCTCGAGCAGAGAAGCCGAAGCTCGACAAGCCTTGGTGGGGAGAGTTGGTTTTGTCCCGGATGACTTGGGAGCCAGATGAGACGCCAGCGTGTCCTCAATTTGAGGCATGTTGGCTATTCCCACTTCATCTATCTCGTCCACGTCGAGAAACTGCGAGAGCGGCAGTAGCATGGGAGCTCTGGGCTGAGACTAGGTGCGAGTCAGTTCTGTAAGGAAGTCCGGAAAGACGGGCATCCTTTGCCTCGTGGCGGCCTGCTGCTTTGAGTAAAAATAATTTCCTGCCAACCTCGTGACTTGTTGACGAGGTGGAGGCTTCGGCCATGGGATCTGCAGTGCGTTCGCTGCTCTGTGACACGTCGAACAGAGCAGGGATGGAAAAGTCAGTTTCCGGGAGCACAGGTACCGGGGTGGAGGAGAGGTCTTCTCCCTGTTCCCCGTATCCGACGTCGGCGTCGTCCGCAGAAAATTCACCTGAGGCTGAAATCGAGATCTCGTCCTCGTTCATCATGCCTCGAGTGTCAAATTCGACTGTTAAGTCCACCATGGGGGCCAGCACATCTGGGCTGTCACCCCATTCGACTTGGGTGCTGTCGTCCAAAGCCATGCTCTCGAGCTCCGGCGTGGGAGTCAGAGGCTCAGTAGTGTCCGGGTCTGCTGGCGCTGTAGCAGTCCCCTTGGCCTTGGCGACGAAGTCCGCCCGATGCCTCCACACTGCCTCCAGCATCTGGCTGCAGTGTGGGCAAGACTCGGGTGCGTCTAGCGCCATGTTCGCGTGCAGTATCCCCAAGCAGACAGGACAGGACTCGTGGGTGTCCGTCGCTGAGAGGGAAAAACCGCATCCGCTGGGGCAGGCGCGTGAGGGTGGGCTCGCCGCTCTGCTGGTCTTTTTTGGAAGTCTTGTCTTTCGCTTTCCTTTCTCCGGAGGCATGTCCGAGATAAGACGAGCGAGTCCTTCCAAGATCTTTTTTCTCTTTATTTGAGATGTCTCCTCCGTCGTGTCGCTTTCGCTGGTTAGCCTGCTACGAATTAGCAGAGGTAGCGTGTGACGCAGTTAGCGCCGTCGAGCGAAGCAGTCTACGGAAAGAGGAGAAGAAAAAACTTTGGGGTTAAGGAAAAATGTGCCGGACTAGCTTTCGCTAGCCCAGTAGTACGCAGGAATAATTCTCTGTGCACTCTGCGTAGGGAGCAAGCTCACGCAGCAAAGAAGTCCCGCGAAGAGAGAGAGTTCAGGTTTAAGCGAGGTGAAGGGCAATAAGAGATTGATGAATGGGCGTCAGCGGCTTAAGTACCCAGAGGGCGGGGCCTCTGGCGTGACGCTGACGCCCCTACCGTAAAGGTGTGAATGTATTCCTTCAAGTAATCGCGCGGGGGTGCAATTCCCATAGCATATGTTGCACCGAGAGACATGACTGAAAGAGAACTGCAACAGTGCATTCAGATCATCTTCAAACCATCACCTGGCTCAGCGTTGGTTGAGATACAGTACCACTTCCATGATTTATGAGGATATCAACATGTGCTGCCCCTTTCTCTTTTTTTCTTCTTCTTTTTAATGCACAGGAACAAAAATAAATAAAATAAAATAAACTCCCAAGCACACAGAAGTTACTTCTTAGTTATGTCTCTTTGGAGACAGATTGTTCACAGCAGTTTGAACATTCAGAGAGGTGGATTGCCAGATGCTTGGGCGTCTGTCAACATGGTGCTATTGTTAAGTTAGTTTTTGATGACATTTACACGGCAGAAAAGCCATCAAATAAGATATACAACTGAGAATATGAGAAGGTATCACACCTAATCCGTGCACCTGCATCTTGGCAGTGCAAAGTCTCTCTTCCATCCAGACCAACATGTGCACAAACAACACAAGCAGATACATGGAACCACCCCCACACAATCAAGACTGGAAACTTACACAGCAGCTTGAGCCTGATTTAGGTGCTGGTTTACCTGGGGCTTAAAGGATCGTAATTACCGTACGAGTCGTAAAACTAACACACACATAGTTATCCAAACTAAATGTGGAAAGAAAGGGGAGCTTTAAACGGGACTTCTTATTTTGTATTCTGACCTTTTTTGTGGGGGATGTGGGTAATATACATTCAAGTCCACAAGATTTATGTGGTTGTCCTCGTTACATTAAAAAAAAACAGATTTTTAACAAAACGTGCAAGTGTTGACTGTATCACAAGAGAAGTACATTTTTTGTGACTTAAAAGTATCTCCGGGAATGAGCGTAATGACATAACTTCAAGTTTTAGTTCCATGGGTCTTCATTTTCTGGGACTATATGGTCTATTATTTGGGTTTTGCTCTCACTGACTAATGATGTGTGTATGTGAACACAAACACAAAATTTGCACATCAAACTTACGCTGATTAAAAAACAACTAGGTCACAAGTGTCGGGCTAGTGGCACTGTCTGTTCTGGCTCAACAAGCACTGTGGTTACCCAGAATCCCTTGGCATCTATGTCACAGCCAGGGCCTGCGGCAACACACCTGTGTCCACACTTCTCTGGGATCAATTAGCATTAAAGTTTCAGAGGTGCTCTCATGCTGTGTGGACATAGTGTACACTGGAGGGGTACAGCCCAAGAACAGCCGAAGTAACAGACCGAGACGTGAAAAAAAGAGATTTGTCAGCAGACACCACAGCGGTGAAGAGAACAGAAAATTATTCCATCTTTTACAAACACATACAAACTTCATTTCTTGGTCCAGGTCAGGGACTCTTCATGAAATTTTGTCTTTTTTTTGTGGATGGATGACAGGAAAGGTCACTACATGTCTGCTAGAGCTTTATTTACTTCATAAACCTTCAAACCTGTGATTCAAACTTATTTATTATATGTCAAGAACAGCATCACCACATCTGTGATAACAATGCTTATTGGACAAGGCCAGGCTATGTTAGACCCAATTTTTTGGGACAGTGTATCCTCACATTGGTCTGCATTAAATTCAATCCAGTTTTGTTTGTAATGACATTGGCAACTATCTGTAAAATCTTACTGTTTAATATTGTTGTGTCAACTACTCACAGCATTGCTTTATACTGGTAAGTTCACATCAGCATTTTCACAAGTTCACATTAGCACTTTGAGATTTTCATTAATGAAAAGTGCGTTATAAATTGAATTCATTATTATTATTATAACATTTATGATTTCAGCTGTAAAGGTAACTTTCCATTGAACCACAAACAGTTGTTCATCTTATCCTTTATAGTCATTAGCAACAAACTGTTACTATGAGGGACACTTTAAAGTCTGTTTTGATTAGTTAGAGTATCTATACTGTATTAGGAGTTTTGAGCTATTTCTCTATAAAAATCTGCTTGAGGTGCCAGCTGGCCTCAATTTAGCTTGTTTTTTGACAGCTGGTAGAACAGCTACCAGCATCTATTCTTACAACAAACTCCCTCTGGAACAAGAAACTGGTGATTTGACAACAGTTAGTTGGCCAAAAGCTAATCACCAGTTAAACCAAGTCAGGCAACTTGAATTACCAACCAAACACACACCCCTTCAGTACACTATGTCCACCAGTGGCTAGAAAAGGCTCGATTAAGGGAAATCACAGTGGTACCACATATGGCAAAGGCACAAGCTCAACAGAAGTCTTGGTCTACCACACCAGACAGGACACAAGATGCAGCCAGGCAAATTGTATGTGGAACACAATAAGCACTGGAATAGTGTACAGTAACACCTGTGATGATTATAGATAGGGGGTCCCCCAGTTAACCTGGAAAACTCCATCAACGGTGGTGGAGAACAAAAGGGCTAGAATACAGTGGGACATCCAGAAACAGTGACAAACTGGCAATGGTTAACCAACACTGGTAAAACAAAACAAAAATAAATAAATAAATAAAGGTTGGCTTGATTGACAGTGCAATGTGAATGCGAACTGCACCAGCTGAAAATGTAAACAAATGTTCTGATTTTTGGTCCCCAATAGACATATTATGCCACGGACTTCCATTCCAGCACTTCCGCATGCATTACCCAGGCGGCGCACTTCCGGTTAGCAGAAATGACACTAACATAAATGATTAAATACAATTAATAAAACATCTACATACGCACCAATAATACCTCTATACATATATGAATCTATATAAATCTATAGCGACGTTTCCCCTTCGGATAGCCGCAATCCATTGTCGCCCTAACCCCTCCCCTGCGGGGGAACGGAACAGCTGCACCCACCGGTTGGTGGACACAACATAACTCACGTGTGGTGCCAGTAGCTCGCAGCCGCTTCCCGTTTCGGGTCGTTGTCATGGTCTGCTACTAGGGGCTAACGCTAACAACAACGGCAGTGGATGTGACCCGGAAGTGGCGGACGTGGGTTGCATTTTGCTGGAGGTACGTCACAGCCACCCGTGGCATATAGTCTATTGAACCGAGTCTACCGGACTATCAGGTGTGAAAATGACCTTAAATGACACATCGAGTAGCTTGTCCCAGACAGTCAACAAGTAGGCGGTAGTGTTTGTTTTGAAGAGACTATGCAATCCTGGGGCTTTTCACCCTGGGGGGACTTTCCCACCACCGTGTGTCATTTTACAAGAAGCATGGCTGTGTTTGGCTGTGTATTCACATTGGTGTGTGTGTGAGCATCACAGACGAAAAGAAGCACTGAGGGCAGCTGTACCTGCGCTGCCTCGTGGTTGTCTCTTGACAGTGCCCTTCACATCACAGCATGGGCTGGGATATGGGATCTGACAGAAGTGACTGCCTTTCCACATTAGCCTCACAAGACGCACAAGTACATTGTCCAGAGATTTCTGCACACATACACACAACTGACAACATGCTAATATATATGAATATTCAGAACATGTTATAAATTCTAAACGAAAAATCATTTTGGTACACACAACAAAAACAATGCATTAAATATATATGTAGCTAGGATGTATATATATATATGTATATACA
>JBBPBX010000397.1:72619-103698 GCA_038048925.1 Garcialebias charrua | reverse complement strand
TATATATATACTGTATATGGTAAATGGTAAATGGAGCTTATTTATATAGCGCTTTCCAGCCCCCTATGAGGGGCCCCAAAGCGCTTTACAATACCAACCATCCACCCATTCATACACACATTCATACACCGGTAGCGGCAGACTGCCATGCAAGGCGCCTTTCCAGTCCTACCGGGAGCAACTCGGGGTTAAGTGTCTTGCCCAGGGACACAACGACACATGGTGTGGGGAACCGGGATTCGAACCTCCAACCTTCCGATCGGGGGACGACTGCCATTACCACTACGCCACGGCCGCCCATAATTATATATATATTATATATATATATATATATATATATATATATATATATATATATAGTATTTTCTGGTGTATAGGTCGCACCTGTGTATAGGTCGCATTGTCCAATTATCACCAATAGATTGGAAAAATCCCTAGATAGGTCGCACTGGTGTATAGGTCGCACCTACGTTTAGCTCTGCTGCAAATGTCTGCCACAGGAGCGCACAGCAAGGCTTTTAAGAAGATTAACACTTAAAAACAATTATTTGTTTGATAAAAATTATAGCAAATATATGTCTGAGCTGAACTTTTCCTTAATAAATGAACGTAATTGTGAAATGAGCTGGATTTAAAAATTTGTTTCGCCGAAAGTGATAACAAGCCATATATAGGTCGCACTGGTGTATAGGTCGCAGGCCTTGAAAAAACCATAAAAAGGTGCGACCTATACACCGGAAAATACGGGTATATATATAATATATATATATATATATATAGTTGGCCTTTTTGCACAAAAGCTTTTGAAAGAGCTAGCTAAAATGTAAAGTTTTGATCAAGTTACTTTAAATGCTAAAATACAAATTTTTAAAGAGAGGATGAGTAGTTTTCAGATGGCCATAGATACTTTGTTAAACTAAAGGCTCCAGTATAGCTCTACGTGTGTCCATATGCGTGTCCGTACGCGTGTGCTGTACACAGAAAGTTCAGCCCTACACCGCAGCTTACGTTCTTGCATACATTCTCGCGATTTCGAACCAAATTCTTGACATCATTTGAGCAGCTGCAGCACAGAGCGTTTACCTATGTCAAATTGAGGTCGCTGATTGGTCATTTGCTGACACACCTACTGAATTGATTGACGGGTAGGGGGAGAAAAAAAAAGACGAGAGCTGGCAGCTCCAGCCGCAGAGGTGTTCTGTGTTTATTTGAATACAACGTTCTAAAAAACAAAACAAAACAAAACAGGGAGCGCTGGTCCTGCAGTTCACACATCAGACCAGCACACCAGGAAATCTCCAGAACCTCCCGCAGCCACGCTGGACTTGAGTTTAATTCGCTCATGTCAAATTTGTTCATTTCTCATCATTTCTGTCATGGTGTCAAAGGAGGAGGAAGCGATCACTTGCCTTTTGGCAAAAAAACAAAAGAAAAGGCCAGATCAGGGATGAAGAAGGGAAATTTAATACATTGGTGTTGCATACAAAACAGTCCGGCTCCGGGCAGTTTATTGTGCGACAACGCGTTTACGCGGTCATAAAATTTGAGCTTTGCACGTACATGCCCTGCGGGGGTACGCTTGTACCTCTGCGTAGTACGTGCGTACCTCTGCGTACGGACATACGCAGAGCTATACAGGGGGCTTAAGGGAAAAAAAGTATGTTGAAATGAGCTTTGATAGAATAATCTTTCAGCTTTTTGTTTACCATCAATGATAAGCTTTTAGTGTAGTTATCAAATTATGTCAAAAGACACCTGTACTCCACAGCTAATCAACTCTTGACATTTCAAATAACATCTCAATAAAATGACATTTGTGACAATATACCTGGACATCAGCTTGGGACAAGCTCATATCTTCAGTTTACGTTTGGCAGCACAAACTAAATGCTTTTTTCTGAAAAACTTAGAATGAAACATAGTATAGTCTTAGATTTTGTAGAATTTTACAATTACTTACTAATAAAAGGCTGATTTGACTAAAGACCTGATGGTGATTGCCTAGGAGCTGCTTCTGGCCTTCGGTACAAGCGTGTGCTAAAAACTCGTGTTACTTAGATCTATGAGGTCAGTTTCTTTTGTTTTTTTCCTTCTTACAACGTAGCCTGAGTTCATTGTTGTATAATTGATTGTATTTTTATGCATAATTTTGTTTTAGAATTTGGCAACTCACGATGCAATATTCACTAAGGCTGATGCATTTCTAATAGTGCATCGTAATGTCATGAACATGTTTATGTTAAAGTGTAACGTGTGTGTTAGTATATAGCATTAGCAAAATACTGTACATTCCTTTGAATTATTGTTTTTGGTATTTCATTTGGCATTACTCATTTTAATGGCTTTTGTACTAAGTTTCTGATACAGTGGCAGTTTGAGGTCAAACGGTAAAAAAAAATAAAAAATAAAATAAAGACACAGAAACATTTAGTGATGAATACAGAAGAGCCTTGAGCAACAGGGTATGAAGTAAAAGTCACATTCTGCTGTCTAAATTGCGATCCAGTTTGTTAAAGTTGTCGGAAAATTCTGCGGTTTCGTGTTGCCCTCATCAACAGCCTATTCAGTGGAGTCTTTGTGGGCAGCACTAAGGCTGATGATGCTATCAAGCTGTATTATGTTCTCTGATAAGTTGCCTTGGTATAGCATTAGTCACAATCATGACCTGTGAGATGTCCTCATTCAGAGAGAGAGAAAAAAAAAGAAGATGGTGGAGGAAATTTAATTACGTGTTTTGAAAATCATCACCTCAATCTAAAATGTCTTTCTACATGAAGAAATCAGTCTCTGCCTTAATGCTTTTTTTAATCAAATCATGTTTACTTGGCCATACTGAGGCTTTTAAAGGAAATACCTCTTGCAACTATCTTTACTGATTAAAGAGTGCATGCATAGACACAAGCATAAGTAAAATCAAAGTTGACTGAATAGCTCCATCTAATCTGATTGGGATACAGTTTGACATAAAATCAGCTTTTACTGAAGGACATGGTGGTGGGAGAAATTAGCCATTACCCTACAGAGCAAGCATAAAATGTTTATAGACGACAAAGATGTTGGCGCTGACTGTTTAGAGAGTTCAGAGCTCAGGGAACATCCTGACGCTTAGACAGAGAACAGGGCACAGACTTCACCTCATCTGGGAGAAGGGGTGGGGGGCAGAGAGAGAGAGAGAGAGAGAGACAGAAAAGAAAGGAAGAAAAGGAGGCAGCTTACAGGAGACTGCAGTTATAATGTGCAGGAGAGACAGTGAGCGACAGGGCGAGAGAGTTTAAAAGGCACGGTGTCTGTTGGCTGGCAGGCTGGTCGGTGGGAGGAGGAGAAGGAGGAGGTGTGCGACAGCAGAGTGTGGCAAGTGCGGCAGAACAAACCGGTGGTGACTCATGGGCTCCTTCATTCACCACTGTGATCAGATCCAGCAGGACAGCCCACCATATGGGATGGCACAACTTATTCATCCAATCACTTGGACTACACGCACGAACAGAAGACGAAGCGAATGGTGTGTGTCAACGTGTGTGCGCATGTGAAGGAAGTCGGTGTCAGAATACTGCAGTAAATTTAAAAGAAAACAAGGAGAAAAAATACTAAAATAAATTTAAATTCAGTTTATTTATATAGCGCCAAGTCACAACGGAAGTCATCTCAGGGCACTGAACAGAAACATTCAAATATATAAAAAGTAAGTTAATAAGATGAATTATCTGAGGAGCAGCTGCTTTGAGTTTAACTTCATCGCAGACTCTAATCTTGATCAAGCATGAAGGCAACAGTGGAAAGGAAAAACTTCCTCATGAGGAAGAAACCTCCAGCAGAACCAGGCTCAGGACAAGTGGCCATCTGCTTCAACCGGCTGGGTTTGAGAGGATCAGGAAGGAGGAACAGAAACACAATGGCAGGTCGAGAATCACATAAATGGAGCTTATTTATATAGTGCTTTCCAGCCCCCTATGAGGGGCCCCAAAGCACTTTACAATACCAACCATCCACCCATTCATACACACATTCATACACCGGTAGCGGCAGACTGCCATGCAAGGCGCTTTCCAGTCCTACCGGGAGCAACTCGGGGTTACGTGTCTTGCCCAGGGACACAACGACACATGGTGTGGGGAACCGGGATTCGAACCTCCAACCTTCCGATTGGGGGACAACTGCCATTGCCACTACGCCACGGTTGCCACATGTTAAGATAAAAACAATTTCTAATGCAAAACTACTGTATTCATTTGTAACAATTAAATTTAAGAAATGAGGACAATTTGTTCTTCAGTAGTCTAAGCCTATGGCAGCATAATAAACCACCCCTTACCATAGGATTTATTATAAAAGAAATGATTAAGCCCAGTCTTAAAACTGGACAATGTTTAAGCCTTAAGGCTCCAGTATAGCTCTGCGTTCGGCTGTACGCCGGTCCGTGCGCGCGTTCTGTGCGCAGGCAGTTCACCCCCATAGCTCAGCGTGAGGCTCCGGCGTTTTACACCAAATTCTTGACGTCATTTGAGTAGATGCAGGGCAGAGCGTTTACCTACGGGACAAATTGAGGTCGCTGATTGGTCATTGCTGACACGCCTACTGAATTGATTGACAGGTCGGGTGAAAAAAAAAAAGGTGAGAGCCGGCAGCTTCGCAGCGGTGTTCTGTGTTTATATGTTAATAAAAAGTTCTAAAAAATTAAATAAAAACAGGGAGCGCTGGTCCTGTTGCCCACACATCAGACCATTACACCAGGAAATCTGCAGAACCTTGCGCGGCCACATTGGACCCAAGTTTAATTTGCTCGTGACAAATTCATTCATTTCTCATCATTTCAGTCATGGAGTCAGCGGAGGAGGAAGCGGTCACTTGACTTTTGGCAAAAAAACTAAAGAAAAGGCTAGATCAGGGATGAAGAAGGGGAATTTAATACATTTGTGTCACATACAAAACAGTCCGGCGCCGGGCAGTTTACTGTGCGTTTGCGTTCGTAAAATTTGAGCTTTGCGCGTTCATGCCCTGCGGGCTACGCTTGTGCCTCTGCGTTCGAATGGCGTAGAGTGGTGTACAGCCGAACGCAGAGCTATACTGGGGCCTTTATGGACAGAAACTGGAAGTTGATTCTACAAGAGAGGAGCCTGATAACTGAAAGATCTTCCTCCCATTCTGTTTTTTTGTCAACTCTAGAACCACAAGTAACCCTGCAGTCTGAGACTGAAGTGCTCTGTTAGGAAAATATGGGACAATAAGATATTTAGTATTAGAAGGAGCTAGGTTGTTGAGGGCTTTGTAGGTTAGAAGTAAGATTTTGAAGCCTATTCTGAATTTGACAGGGAGCCAATGGAGAGAAGCTAAAATTGGATACATATGGTCTCTCCTCATTAAGACTCTGGCAGCAACATTTTGGATCAACTGAAGACTAAAAATAAAGAACATAAAAATAAAGAACACAGTCTATACTTTGTGCCAAATGTAAACGATAAAAGAGGTGTACACGCAAAATGTGTTAAAATCTGTTTAATAAAACAGCCAGTCTTTAAAATGGTTCTGTAATGACATTTGGTAAAAGTGATTGTAAGCTGTTTTTAGATACTCTGTGAGCATCTTTCACTAAATTACAACATATTTCATTTACATAAAACTTTTTACTCATGAACCCAAACAACTGTGCTTTGCTTGACGGCTTATACTAATTATAATTATAATTAATTGAGAAATGTTCAAATAGTTAAATGAGCTGTTTATAGTCTTTGTTTTTTTTATCCTCAGAAAAAATAAATAAATCTGTCATTCAGATGACATACTGAAGAAGTCAAATACATTCAACAAATTAATAAATAAATTCTCCAGAGCACTGAACATTGGGATAACTTCTGTTTTATTTTCTGGGCTTCTGTTAAAAGCAGATTAGGGCTAAGCTCTGCGAGGTGAAGGGCCTGGCAAATCGAGCCCTCAACACACCACGCACAGGAATAGAAACAGACATAATCTAACCAAAGCCAGATATTTTTGTGAAGAAAAGAGTGTTTCTACCCAGTTGGCAAGAAGCATCGTAAACCCTTTTACAAGGTACCTAAACTAGACTGCGCTTCAGAGAAAGCAGAACCAATTTGCTTAACTTCACAACATGCAGGAGCCCGCCGATAAAAGTGCCTGTCCTATGTTGTGTTTGGCAAAGATTTTGTTATCCATTTTATTTTTCTGCCACCTTGCCAGCTTAAACAAATTGTGCAAGACTGATATCAATCGTTGTGAGATAATTTAAGGATTAGACAGGAGGTTTGTTGTAATCTCAGCCTTTTTTTCCAACATAACATTTAAATGTCACATTTTTGTCATCTGTGTATGTTTCCCATACAAGACGAAATTCGTCTCTGCATTTAACCCAACCACCACCAGGTGGTGCAGTGAGCAGCCATAGAAAGCGCCCGGGGAGCTGGGGAAATAGGTGTGCACTCATAGACACCCCAAGGTGTGTAGTGGCCGGGGCCGGGGTTTGAACCTGTGTCCTTCGGGTCCCAAGTCGGCAGCCCTGCCTCTACACCATCTTGGCCCCTAGTAGTATGCATGATAGCAAGTCTGGCCAAGATATACAGTATAGGCTTTAGTTTAACAGTTTGGGTTCAGGTATAACAAACCATCCAGCATTTGTATTCCAGTTTGAATGCTTAAATAATTTTTTGAAAAGTTGCAATTTTGTGGTGAAGGCAGCACAGAAGTCTGTTGGAGTCAGCCTCCCCACCATCACAGACATCTACACCTCTAGATTCAGGAAGAGGGCCACCTGCATCATTAAGGACCTCACTCACCCAGCACACACACTTTTTGCCCCGCTCCCCTCAGGCAGAAGGTTGAGGAGCATTAAGTGCAGAGCCACTAGACTGAGGAACAGCTTCTACCCTGAGGCTGTTAAGACTCATGAATCCCTAGTCAAGATTATCACTGTGGAAAAATCACTGTAATGCCACTTGATTGTTGATATGTGCTGCTGACTATCCATGATGCTGATTTATTTCATATTGCTGTATTCATTCATCCTCATCTGCTCACACAGACTCGTGTTCATGCTGCTGCTGTTTGACGCATTGTTTTGTATTATTACTGCTTAGTATATTCTTAGTTTAGCATATTTCTTAGTTCATATCTTAGATCTTACTACCGTTTTTCTTTACGATTTGTATTTTTGTTGGCTGTAACTGGGACCCTGTGTACATATTTTCGTTCCACCTCATGTACCACATGTGATGTGAATGACAATAAAGACACCTTGACCTTGAATTTGGAGCAACATAAAACCAAATTCAAACCAAGATGTTATGTGTGTGAGTTGGAGGCAACACTACCCCATTTTATATAGGAAGGATTTCCTTCTACATGTCAAGTTTCTTTTAATGCATATAAATAAACCTTAAAGCTGCACTGACATCATGTTGTATCAATGCATCATATTGCACTACATAGATATGTTTTATCATTCAACTATGTTCGTTTTTGAAAACAAACTTATAAATATACTGTATTTAATTTTGATTTTAAACTTCGCACCGTGTTTATTCATGGGAAATCCGATTACACGCGAATGCAACACATGTGACGTAAGGAGATGTAGAGGGCTCCGGTTATGCATTTACATATAAGGACGGACAATTTAAAACCTGATGAATTTAGCAATCTAAGTGGATATTTGAGCTATTTGTCTTCAGTTTGGGAAGCAGAAAGCTAGATAAACAATAAACAGCTGGTTCTAATTTAGGTCTGCACCCGTATTTATTTGATTTTTACCTTTTCAGGAAGCGAGGAGGCTCCAAGGGGGGTGGCAGCTTTATTTATTCTATTCCCAGACGAAGTATTTCTTCTTTTGGGAAAGTGAAATGGCTCACTTGTTCACTGATGATATTAGAACACCCAAAGGCGACACAACATAACAGCATTTGTCAAGTAAAAAAAAAAAAGGCAATCTGCAGGCAAGCTGCTGACAGACGCAGACTGCTTCTACATCTCCTTACGTCACATATGTTGCGTTCGCGTGTAATCGGATTTCCCATGAATAAACACGGCGCAAAGTTTAAAATCAATTTTAAATCAAAATTAAATATATTTATAAGTCTGTTTGCAAAATCGAACATAGTTGAATGATAAAACATATATATGTAGTGCAATATGATGCATAGATACAACATGATGTCAGTGCAGCTTTAAAGACTGAAACAGACTGACACATTGCTTTTATTTTTAATTATAAGACCGTTATCTCTTCTAAAATATGTAAAGAAAAAACAAAACAACATGTTTATTCAAACTGCAGCATTAATTTGGGAACATTTTAAACACCCAAATAGGTTAGTTAAAACATCTTCACATTGCCAGTCGCTTCTATTCCGACAATCCTGCCTTTTTGTTCCTTTTGCCCTCTGCTACAAGCTTCCTTTTTTTTTTTTTCTTACATCCTACACTTCAAATGATCTACGTCGTCTATTCTATCTTTCTGTGTTCATATCACAGACAGTTTAAATATAATTCAACTTGGCAGCTACAACGTCGTACATCTAAGAGCCCACTATATTGATGTCTGAATGTCTTGTCATTACATCCATGCTGTCAAAAGTGAATGAAACATCTTCAAGCAATAAGATGGTCTGAAACGTATTTAGTAAGAAGATATGATACTTGTATTAAAAAAAATAGATGTGTGCAAAAATATATATTTAGGTGTTTATTTAAGGTTAAGCAATAAATAGATGTTTTAAAGCATAGACTGTTCATTTTAATTTGTGAGAAATAATACTATCCAAATAAATGAAAAGTTCAAAATACACAGCTCATTAGTGTCTTAAAACATTTTCCTGGGACTTAATTGGACATATGGCCAACACTGTTTTATAAAAACGTTTAAGACACATTTCCTCGTTTTGTCAAACAGTAAGTTAGTAAGTCTTCAGCTCCATAACAAGAACTGCTCAAACTCAGTTTGTGTTTAAACACGCTTCTAATGAAAGGGAGACAGATGAATAAAAGACCCAATCTATCAGAGAAGAAGTACATTGAGTTCACTTCAACTAAAAGCTTTACAACACTATCATCACTATGGGAATGCCAGTTCAGCCTTTGTTAGGTCAGCGCTAGAAGTTTGTTTAGATTTTTTTAACCTATGATCATTTTGTATCAGTAAATCAGAAGAAAAAAGCTTCAAGTGATTCATGGTTTGAGACATGATGGTATGGTTGGTAAATAGTACCAGGCCCCGTGTGCTTATTGCTGATATGACAGAAGACAGACCCGCAGTTGGAGATGAATCCTGATGTCTCGGCTCAAACTCAGCAACCTGACTGGCTGGTGCTTTACAATACAGAAAGGCAAGAAACCAAAATGTACAAAAGCAACACTTGTGTCTGCTACCTAATCTCAATTTATGGAGAGTGGACTGCTTAATTATTATTTTTTAATTACCGAAAAATAAAAGTAAACTAAAAAAGTACAATTTTTTTAGCAACATTTGTAGTTTGCAAAATTTTGCAATGGTTGTTTAGATAAAAAAAAAATTATACTGTAAGTTTCAACGTTCATGCTCAATAATACAGGTAAAAAAAAACATCTAACAAAGTTAAGTCAAGTCCTCTGGATGGTTTGTTTTTTGTTGAATTGTTTTGTTGTTCATCCAAAATACTTAACATTGTTGGATTTTTTAACCTGGATTTTTGAGCATGAACTTTGATGTTTTGAACCACTTCGGCCATGGCTGCCTCAGAGGAGTCGATGGGGGAGAGGGCAGACTCCAGAAACCATTTTTATCCCCATCAAACTGGTTGGCCAACTATGTGAGTGTGCTATTTTGGGACTGAGTTTGTTGTGGCTCCTCGAACTGATGAAGTCCTTTGGATGAAAGATGAAAATTTTCAACACAAAGAAACTGTCCAGATGACCTGACTTAACTTTGCTGGGTATACTGTAAGTATTATTTTTGCTCATTTATGTTAAGTTCAGAACATTGTTCATAATTACACTAGTGCTTGAAAACAGCACAATGTGTATGGATGATTTTTTTATTTATTTTTTTCAAACAGAATTTTACTATGCTAAAATCTAAGTCAGTACAGACACACACACACAACAGATGTGTGCTCAGGTCAAAAAAACGAGCTTTAATTGGATTGGAAACAATAAGCTGTCCTATTTTTTATTTTTTGCTTGATAATCATATGGCAGCTAAAAGGGGAAAGGTGGAAGCCTGAGGGACCATAACAAGACCAGAGCTTCATCTCAAGGCAAAGCAAACATTACCTATTCCTATATCTGACCACTGCCTCGAGGCTCTCGCTCTGCATTTTTTGCCCATTGTCCTATCTGGGGCAGTTATATTTGATGAAAGTTGACAGTAATAAAAGAGTGAAAAAAGAAAAGTTGTATTCTGACTCGATATAATAGATGTTGCCATTCTAAGCCAATAATAGTGTCTATAATAAAATCAGTGAAGCAGAAAAGAGGCACTCTTTCATTTCCTTATGTGGGGCTGTGAGTTTTGTACATCCCATTATTCATCAGGTCCGGGCTGCTGATAACTGTCCCATTTGCATCTGAATTAAAAAATGCCATACAACCCCCATCTTAGAAAAAAAAAAAAAACTTCAACCTCATGCAAATGAACTGACCTAAAAAAAAGTTAGTACCGGTACTCTTTTTAGTCACTTGTGAGCAACTATGCCCTGTTCTTTAGGTTATGCTAATAAGACACCTGAGAAGTGCAGAACCTGTTATTTTGGTGATTAAAAAAGACGCTTTCAAATCCTGTTTCTCACATCTGAAAGTGATATAATTGCTGTGGAAATTTGCTGTGAGATTGTTTTTATATTTCTTTACCCCTAACCTGGGGTAGTTTTGTCAGGATGTTTGTGTTGTCCCTTTTTTTACCCTGACTGACTTGACCTACTTTCACACACAAAAGACAAGCACACATTGGAGAAACAATCTGTAAATTCTTGGCCTTGCTTTTCAGAGAATGACTTGTTCACTTCAGTGCACTCATGTAGTTCAAAGGTAAAATATTTCCTAATTTAAAATCTCTGCTGCGAGTCTGGAGCATACTGTGTGATATTTGTGATCAACCATAGCTCCAGAAAAGATTGCCCTGGCTGGAAATAATAAAAAAAAAAGATGCTATCCATAAAGCAGCGATCTTTTGAGGGATGAACTCCTCAGAGCAAAGTCTAGCTGTGCCAGGCAGACTGCTCAAAATCTCAGTAGATGGGTAGATTAATGAGCTATGCCTTCACATACAGTACAGAAAACCCAAGATAAATCCAGATGCAATCCTCAGCAGCACTGTAAGGCAGCATATGGTGAATCACATGTAGTCTCCTGTAAACACACATGCTTGACAATAAATGCACGGCCCCCAAGGGTCCGGCACGCCCCTGGTTGGCCCAGAGCCTGGTCTGGCCCGCCCCCGTTCATTACGCATTCTGCGGAGAGCAGCCCTGAAGTGGGTGGGGCGTTCTCTTGAAGTGGGCGGGCAGTTCTTGTGTGCGCGCTCGCCCCCGTTCATTACGCATTCTGCGGAGAGCAGCCCTGAAGTGGGTGGGGCGTTCTCTTGAAGTGGGCGGGCAGTTCTTGTGTGCGCGCTTACAGTGTTTTAAGAGAGGAGACGCCGGCAAAAAATATAAAACGTAAATAACTCTGAAGCATATGTGTCAATCTTAAGGCCCAGGGGCCAAATGTGGCCCTCGTTGACATCTTATCTGGCCCTCAAGATGTTATTTTAAATGTAAAATACTTTAATCACTTTAATCCAACAATTTTCAGTCAGGTCATCTGGACAGTTTCTTTTCTTTTTTTGTGCTGAAACATTTCACCTTCCATCCAGAAGGCTTCATCAGTCAAGGAAACACACAAAAACAAAACTGATTCTGCCCCCAACAGCTTATTTCAAAGTGGAACAAACAAGTTCTCTTGGTGCTAAGATGTCTCTTTGGCATGCCCCCTCCTCCGGTGCCGGCCGTCTTCCTCGTCGACAGTAATGTCAAACTGGTTCAAAACCAACAAAGTTCATGCTCAATAATCCAGGTATACAATCCAACCATTTTCAGTCAGGTCATCTGGACAGTTTCTTTTTTTTTTTTCTTTTTTTTTTTGGTGCTGAAACGCTTCACCTTCCTTCCAGAAGGCTTCATCAGTCAAGGAAACACACAACACAAAACAGATTCTTCCCCAAACAGCTTACTCCAAAGTGGAACAAACCAGTTCTGTTTTCATTATTGACTTTGTTTTGAACCAGTTTGACATGACTGTTGACGAGGAAGAGGGCCGGCACCGGAGGAGGGTGTGTGCCAAAAGCCGTTTTCGCATTGCACGGCCCCCAAGGGTCCGGCACGCCCCTGGTTGGCCCAGAGCCTGGTCTGGCCCGCCCCCGTTCATTACGCATTCTGCGGAGAGCAGCCCTGAAGTGGGTGGGGCGTTCTCTTGAAGTGGGCGGGCAGTTCTTGTGTGCGCGCTTACAGTGTTTTAAGAGAGGAGACGCCGGCAAAAAATATTTGTTAGCTGAATATATATATTAATGTTTCTGAGTTTTATTTTTGTTTATAACAGATTACAAATCAGCTTATGTTAGAACATAAATAACATGAAGCGCGCACCCTTATAGAGCATTTCCGCCTTTCAGCGCGAGTTTAATTTCATTAAAATATAACTAATATTCAAAAGAGGCGTTCAATACAGGATCAACTGGACTTTATTTGTTGCAGAAAACGTTTCGACTTCTGTCCAGAAGTCTTTTTCAATTCTGAATGGAAGCTGTGAGAACGAGAAGTTTTATACAGGCTTACAAGTCACGCACCAACATATGAAATTGGAAACTGAGATAACACCACAAATTAACTAAAATGCCCATTCTATTTAAATTGACAAAACGACACATCCCAGCTTAAACAAAAGGGGGTTTGTAACACATACATGTAAATTGAAAGATCACACCTAACAGTAGGAGGTTCCCTTGAGGTTCCTACTGTTAGGTGTGATCTTTCAATTTACATGTATGTGTTACAAACCCCCTTTTGTTTAAGCTGGGATGTGTCGTTTTGTCAATTTAAATAGAATGGGCATTTTAGTTAATTTGTGGTGTTATCTCAGTTTCCAATTTCATATGTTGGTGCGTGACTTGTAAGCCTGTATAAAACTTCTCGTTCTCACAGCTTCCATTCAGAATTGAAAAAGACTTCTGGACAGAAGTCGAAACGTTTTCTGCAACAAATAAAGTCCAGTTGATCCTGTATTGAACGCCTTTTTTGATTTCATCATGTCCTGGACGACTGAGAATCTTCACCAGCATATAACTAATATTCTCTAACTCTTGCCCGTAGCTAGGATTTTAAAATATAACTAATATTCTATAACTCCTGCATGTAGCCTGGATGTAACGTGGGGCGAATCCTTTATAGGAAACGTTGACTCCTAAAATAACCAGTACGAGTCCGTGGCCGAGTGGTGAAGGCGATCGCCTTATTAATTTTATCTTGACTCCGGGAAGTGAGTTCGCGTCCCACCTGGTTCAAGTTATTTTACGTTGTCTTTTATTGGAGAAAATAAAGGAGTTTGTGTTAACCACAAGCATAACACAAACTCCTTTTTATTTTCAACAACAACATAAAATAACTTGAACCAGGTGGGACGCGAACTCACTTCCCCGAGTCAAGACAAAATTAATAAGGCGATCGCCTTAACCACTCAGCCACGGACTTGTACTGGTTATCTCAGGAGTCAACGTTTCCTATAAAGGATTCGCCCCACGTTACATCCAGGTTACACGCAGGAGTTATAGAATATTAGTTATATTTTAAAATCCTGGCTACGGGCAAGAGTTAGAAAATATTAGTTATATTTTAATGAAATTAAACTCGCGCTGAAAGGCGGAAATGCTCTGTATGGGTGCGCGCTTCGAGTTATTTACGTTCTAACATAAGCTGATTTGTAATCTGTTATTAACAAAAATTAAACTCAGAAAAACCAATTCAGCTAACAATTATTTTAGGGGTTTCTGTAGTTAAATATTAATGAAATCAGCTCGCACTGAGGTTGTTAGAACGAGTCCAGCCCCTGCTGCAAACAGCAAATAAAATGTGAGCAGCACATGACGTCAAACCCGGCCCGTGGGGCCGGCCCGATCAGAACCACGGTGGAGATGGTTCCAAAACGAGGGCGGACCCCGGGCGGAAAAGGAAAATGCGAACATGCCGAACCCGGGTTAGAAGCAGAGTGGAGCCGGGGAGAGCCGGGGAGGGCCGTGCAGTGCGAAAACGGCTAAAGAGACCATCTTAGCACCAACAGAACTGGTTTATTCCACTTTGGAGTGAGCTGTTGGGGGAAGAATCAGTTTTGTGTTGTGTGTTTCTTTGACTGATGAAGCCTTCTGGATGGAAGGTGAAACGTTTCAGCACACACACAAAAAAGAAACTGTCCAGATGACCTGACTGAAAATTGTTGAATTGTATACTTGAATTATTGAGCATGGACTTTGTTGGTTTAATCATATTAATTTTTTCAGTAATCTTTGATTATGATATCAAAAGTGCAACAGAGAACATCAAATTAAATCAATTACATGCTTGTTGAGGAACCTGCAACCAAGAAAATATGTTGGGTGTCTAACTTGAGTTAATGTAGATTATGAAACCGGCCCTTACTTTGAAAAAATATTTAATTTTGGCCCCCTTTTGTAAGTGGGTTTGACACCCCTGCTTTTCTTGCATTGACAAATCCAAAAACAAGCACCTCCAGACTAAATGAAATAAAATAAAATAAAATAAACAGTTTCACACATGAAAGTGGTCCAAACACACCTTTAAATGCCAGAGGGCAAATGGATAATAAAAAAAAAGGGATGTGGGGGTCCTTTGTGCACCCTGAGTTCAGGTCTTGGCCATTAAATAAGCAGGCGCTGCAGATGTGAGCTGCATTGACAATGATGTATGAGAGAAACACAATTCAGCGCCGTTATGAATCGGTTGGCTCTGCTGTGGACAATACTCACTTACAAGCGCATGCACAGTTGCACACAAAAAGGCACTTCTAACCAAGTGATCCCACACACACGCATACAAGTGCACACACACACACTCAGAAAGCCAATATCTTCCCCTTTTCCAGACAAATTCAATTTTTATCCAAGACATATGTAAGCTGATTAAAATGGCCAACAAAGACTAGAGAAATATGTCACATCCTTCAGGACGGGACACAAAATTGAGTGCTGCTTTAGCAAAGGCATGCTTTTCCCTTTCTGTCCTCTATATCTTTCTCTCGTGACCTTTCTGCGTCACTTTGGCATCATGCATCCATTTCAGTCTTTTCTTTATCTTTTTCCTTCTCTTTTTTTTCCTTGTGTGACTTTCCTTCCTCGTGTCCTTGGAAAGGCAAACACATTATTCATGATAGACTATGAAAAGCCTTTTATGAGTTCATTCATGCTTTTTTCTCTCTTCACTATACATACTTAATGATTTAAACTGTGCATTAGTAATGTTCTCATGAATAACAGCTGGTGGAAAGCTATTGGCTTTCACATATCTTTGTGTTGCTTGAATCTTTTTTTATGAGAGGAAGGACGCAGTAATTTGAGACGCAGTTATATTGGATGCAAAGTTGGTATACTTTCATACATATAGTTACATTGTTTTTTTGAATGTCCAGAGGACCAGACTTAGCTTTTTTAGATTTTTCTACCTGGATTATTGAGCATGCATCAGGGTATACTTTCATACATTTCTAAAATGAAATTAATTCCTCGACATATTTTAGCAACTTGCCAACTATTTCATTTTGAAAAAATGTAAGACTATTAATTAGCAGTGGAAAATTAAACCATTTAACATTCAAGGTTCTTTATTTGTCGTACACAACACATGTGGTACATGTTGTGGAATGAAATTGTGTACACAGGGTCCCAGTTACATCCAACAAAAGTATAAAATGTAAAAGAAAAACAGTAATAATAAGATATGAACTAAGAAAAACGTTAACAAAAAATACACTAAGCACTAGTAGTATAAAAACAACACGCCGAACAGTAGCACGATACATGTACATTAGACGTCATATACTATCTGAAAACTATAAGAACGTTTTGTAAAACTACTAAAGTTGAAATAAAATGTTTTTCACTTGGCACTTATGGGCTGAGTGGAAGATTGCCAATCAAAAGTGTCTCACAAAAACACAATTCCATACGCAAGGGGCTCACCGTCGCATGGTTAGCCAAGGCACTAATGTCATATCCTCTAACGTGTGAAGAACACATCTGAATTATGTAAAGAAAGAGGTTAAATATGAATGAAAGAAGGGCAGACATAATGCCTTAGACATTTCACTGAAAACACACGGATGGATAAAGTGACAATAGACCCAGCGTACGGTCCTATAGGATCAGGTCAGAGAGAGAATTCTTCTTTATCTGCTATAGTTTTTCTTTGTTGCGTGTTGATGTTTTCAGTGTTTTCTCTCTTACAGAACATGCTTTGTAGTTTGTGTAGTTTAAATGAGCTTAACTCAAGTTGACAGGGAAAACTGTTCTCCCATCGACAATAAAGCTGCACAATTATTATATGAAAAGCAATTATACCCAGCACTCATCCTTATAAGATTATGTGCAAAGTGATTGTCAAGACAGATGAAAGAAATCTATGAAAATAGAAAAAGGTATTCATGTTGACTCCTGTCAAAATATTTTTTTGAAAAAAGGGCTTTTTTTTCATCCTTTTTTTTAACATGTGCTCATCACACAAATATTTGACAGATTATATTTTTCTTCTTTTGGACATTTGGAGAAGAAGCATTATCTATTTAAGGTGAGCAATTTGCAGTTTTTTTTTTTAGACTTGCGATTTATTCATATGAGAGTTGCACCTGCAGCTCTGAAATATCGCAAGGGGCTATCATCCATGAACAAAAGTGGTGCCCTTTTCTAAACGGGGTCAGAGATTTGTCTCGATAGCAAGGAATGGGGGTATGCAGACTGGCTTGGTGGCATGACATAAAGAAAGGCAAAAGGATCAGGGTGGAACTAAAAAGAGGCGTGCCATCGCCTAGCTAAGAAAAAAGACAAAACCGCGGGTGAAGAATGATGCTCTAGACGCCAGTGAAGCTTTGTTTTGGGGCCTTGTGACCCCTGGAGTTTTTATAAAGGTGAAGAGGGATTAGTCAAATGGTTCCACTGCATTTGTGTCACAATCTGAGCCGGGTGTTGTCATTATTGTTTAGTTTTTTTTTTCTCCCTGAAAACAACAGATTCCCTTCAATTGTTGCCGTCTATTTACCCCTCCCCCTCCACACACACTGAAAGTTTCGCCTTAAAATTAATAGACATGTTTGACAGTAGAATCCAATAAAAAAATAACAATACAGCATTTTAGAGATGTAAACATTGCTGTTACTATCTCAAGCTAAATCTGTTTCCAGTTACATCTGTAACAGTCTGTCACCTCTGCTGTCTTACACATCAAACAATCTCTAGATGTTTAAAAGACTGGTGGTATCTATCTATATATAGAAAGATTACTACAGCCAAGTAGATGTGAGGTAATCGAAGAGCACATAGGCTCATTCGGAGGGTGTCCTCAAATCAAGAATGATGGTCATGTATAAATAATGACAAGGGATAACAAGAACAAAGAAGTGAAAATGTTCAGTTTAATTTAAGGTTTAGAAAGATAAAATACATAGAGCCAGTAAATAAAAAAGAACTTTGCTGTTTCATCATAAAGGTCAAAGGCAGAAAGGCAGTGATACCAAAGGCCATGTATGCATGTTCCCTTGTTGAAACCTTCAGCACTTAAGGCCTGGGGACATCAACCCAGCTCAACAAAAACATTCAAAGCTTTGCTTCCAAAGAGCCAAACTTTTGTTCCTTCACAAAAGGTCTGACCAGAGGTTCTCCCATAGAAGGCAACCCCATACAAAATCAGATTATTTCCAGTGAAATCATCCTTTTTCCACCTGCCAGTTAACTATGTCACTGCCATTGTGTTCTTCGTGATAAAGCTCTCCAGTGTGGCATAATGGAGGCTGGATGTGCATTATTGCTTTTACTGCCATTGCTTCTATGAAGAGAGGGGCACACCACACCCCCTCACTCCTTCCTTTTTCTAGTTTTTTTTTTTTTTTAAAGAGGAAACTGGGCCACATGCCCAGAGGAACGCAAAGTACTTTAATTCATTCGCACCTTTTCTCTCTGGCTGCCATCTCTAAGGCCTCTTTTTATGCCCAGAAGTGATTTGCTCAAGCTGGACCATCAAAGCAATTATGGCAGTGGCCTGTTTTCCTATTATGAAGAGAGATGACTGACAACAGGGAGACTGTGTGGGGACGGAGGGCACTTTGCTTTATTTGATCTGAAAACAGTATTTTTTTTCCTTCCACCCACTTGAGCAACAAAACACAAGCAAACCCGTCAGATTGGCTCTTTGAATTTTTTGTGACCAAATCCATCCTATCCAGTTTTCTATGTAACATTTTTCAATTACCTCTCTCACCTTTCAGGGCACAGCAGTTCTGGGCCACAGTTAGGTGATGTGGGAGAAAATGCATGCAATGTAACAAAATACTGAGAGGCATGGCAGGCAGTGATGTGTAGCAATTAATGTAATGGACATGAGAAAGCAAAATCTTTTGGCCTAATGAGAATGTCTTATATTACAGTGCAAATGCACAGGGTCGCCAAGACTCCTATCATTACTGGGCTACAGGAAGATGGCTCACTACAAAAACGGATACTCCATAAATGAATAATGTGGGTCGAGAGAGCAGTGTACGGCGCCACTGAGCCGTTCTTCCATCCAAGAGTAATAATTATGCCTGGAGTAACATGGACTTATTGGGATAAATGGGTACAGGATGCAAGGAAAAATTAGGTATTTTAAGAAAACAAGGCTTTAATGTTGAATAGTGGGATGGCGAGGAATGGTGGAAAGTGAAGTTTGTAATAGATAAACTGGGGAAACAGCGTACGTATAAAGAAAAAAAGAGCCAACAATCTAAAGAGATTACTGACTAAGATGCGGACCAGTGAAAAGAAATAGGGAGAAAAATGAGGATGCAATGTGAACAAGCAGTGATATGACACACTGACTAATCAGGGTGCTGTTCTCTTTCTAAAGCTGTCAACTTGGCCATCAAATCATCAAGACTTTGTTCTTCTCCGTTTCTTATTGACTAATTCCTCTGTTCAATTATTCAAAGTTTTTTAGGCATGAGACATCTACTCAACAACCAGCAGGGCCAGTAAAATAATGACAGGGTTGCATCTTCAGTTAAACTGAGTGTCATAAATGTTTTACAATAGGATAAAGAAAAATCAATTTCTTAGACTTTTCTATCACCATAAAAATATTAATGCAGGGATGAGATGTTAAAAGAACTTTTGTGTATTCTTACAAATGCATGCATGTCCTTATTCAGCAACTGTGCAGATAGGCTGTTATCTGTGAGTTACTTCGGAAAGGATTAAGTGATGTTAGTTTACAGATTGGCATTACTTTTTTTAAGTAAAACACCAAACTGTGTGGATCGCTCTGTGAAAACAAAGTCAGGTCAGCTTATGGCTTTCTAAGGAAGCTAGATTTCAGTACACATTCAAGGTTACACAATCAAACAATAGCAACCTATTCAGCCACATAGGCATGCTTGCATACACACAGAAAGAACTAATATATCGGAACACATCAATACACACACTCCTCTCACTTGTTGAAAAGCTCAAGTAGTATTGCAGCTTCTATCTGCCGTAATCTGCCCTCAGGCTACAGTGACCTGAGCCACAGAAAGAAACTTGTCTAGAGAGGGAAGGAAAATAATATTAGTTGAGGTAATGCAGTGTGCAGCCCCATCCTTTACTTAGCTGCCGATGCCTTCAGGGCGGAGATGTTACAAACTCAAAAACCTCATCTGGCTTTAAACTAAAGCACGTCTCCTATAAACATCCTCACATCATAGACTTCACATGACAATCTGACAAAGTGAAACTGTATTTATCAAGGCAAAAACTTTTCATGAACACACAAAGGTCAAATACACAGTCATGGTAAAGAAGGACATCTATGCCCTTTTAA
Source organism: Garcialebias charrua (assembly GCA_038048925.1). Taxonomy (NCBI): domain Eukaryota; kingdom Metazoa; phylum Chordata; class Actinopteri; order Cyprinodontiformes; family Rivulidae; genus Garcialebias; species Garcialebias charrua. The sequence goes on along the minus strand of JBBPBX010000397.1, from coordinate 83,635 downwards.
GTCTAAAATATGTAGATCAATAAAAAATAAATCTTAAATTAAGATAAATATATTTTAAGAGGAATCAAAATAAATAATTTCAAATCATTAGATAAGATAAAGTAAGCCAAAACGCAGTACTACATCAAAGTTCATGCTCAGTAATCCAGGTAACAAATCCAACAAAGTTAAGTCAGGTCCTCTGGACTGTTTCTGTGTTTGTTGAACTGTTTTGTCCTTCATCCAAAGGACTTCATCAGTCCGAGGAGATACAACAATCTCAGTCCCACAAGCAGCACATTTACGTAGTGGGCCAACCAGTTTGATGGTTTCTGAAGTCTGCCCTCTCCCCTGTTATCTCCTCTGAGGCAGCCATGGCCAAAGTGGTTCAAAACATCAAAGTTCATGCTCAGTAATCCAGGTAACAAATCCAACAAAGTTCAGTCAGGTTCCCTGGATGGCTTATTTGTTTGTTGAACTGTGTTGTCCTTCATCCAAAGGACCTTATCAGTCCGAGGAGCAACAGCAAACTCAGTCCCACAATATGCAATACACTAACTATACGATTACGGCTTCCAATATAATTTACCAGATTCTGTTAGTCAAATATCCTTGATAATCAATCAGCTTTACTTATATAGCACATTTTAAAAACCGCAGGGTTAGCCAAAGTGCTGTACAGCAAAACAAAAGATAGCTAACTAAAACGATTAAAAAAACAAAACAAAAGCAGCATACAAAAATAAAAATACATATACCAGTCTCACTGCAGGTGGGTTAAAATGCCATAAAAGAACAAGATCACGTGTTAAAAGCCAAGGTATAAAAGTGTGTTTTTAAAAGGGATTTAAAAACAGGAAGAGAGGAGGCCTGTCTGACACTCAGTGGCAAATTGTTCCACAACCTGGGAGCAGCGACAGAAAACGCTCTGTCACCTCTGAACTTCAGCCTAGTTTTGGGCACTGTCAGCAGCAACTGATCAGCTGATCTTAGAGATCGGGGAGGGCAGTAGGGCTGAAGCAGCTCAGACAGATATGGTGGGGCAAGGTTGTTCAGGCGTTTAAAAACAAATAGAAAAATTAATTGATAAATCAATTAATAAGTGTGAACACCTTTAGAAACAGCAGTTTTTTCAGTTGGTCAATCTGTTGCATTTACTGTAGGTCTGTGAAGACATTTTCAAGGAGTAAATGAAAATGTGCTCAAATAGTGACTGGTTGCCAGTGAATCAGGGAAATGCTTCCTTATGATCTGAATCCATCATTTTACAAGAAAGTTTGAAAAGTGAAATACTACGGAAGCGTAGTGCTGCCACCTATTGAAAATATTTTTGGGGGCTTATGTAGTAATAACGTGATATGTATCACATAATTACGTGATACGTATCACGTAATTACGTGATAATATGTAGTAATAACGTGATACGTATCACGTAATTACGTGATACGTATCACGTAATTACGTGATAAGTATAGATGTAGCATGCATAGCCAGTATTTCAGGAGGGGCGGTTCCTTTAAATATAAAGTAGACCTGAAAATTTGCAACATGCCTCGGTGGCACAACTGGAAGCGCATCGGCTTTCCAATCCAAACTTTATCTCGACCCGGGTTCGATCCTGACCTGGGTGAACTTTTTTTACGTTTGTTTTTTATTGGATAAATAAAATAAAAAAGGAGTTTGTGTTAACCACAGGCATATTAAGTCTATGGTGTTAACCGGTTCGACATTAGCGGCGTCTCCATACCTTCTCTTTCCACCTCTCTTAACACAGAACTTGTGTTGTGCGGGAGTTGTAGGCGAGACTTCATAGTAAGTTTTTTAAAAATCCGCCAAGTGGTTTATGAGCTATTTGCTGAAAAATACAAGGAAAAAAACTAAGCTAACATCGACACATTTACGGCTTCTCTTCAGTGTGGGTTCTTAGGTGCTCTTCTAAAATGCATTTTCTATTGAAAGCTGCACAACAAAACAAACGTATGAAAGGACTTTCCTCAGTGTGAAGTTTTGAGTGTGCCATAAAACCCTTTCTTTTTAAACACAGCTGTACAAACTGAACAGCTGCAGGTTCTCTTCTCTGTCAGATTTCAGGTGACGAGTCACAACATACTGTACTGGTGACGGAAGTTTTGGACACAGACTGAGCAACTGTATGGTGTCTCTACATTGTGGGTTTTATTAAAATGTTCCCTTCAGTTGGTTTCACAAAGAAAATATTTGTAACAAGTAAAACACTTGTAACGTTTTCCCGTGTGAATTCTCATATGATAATTTAAACCTTCCATAACGCTGAACTTCTGACCACAAAGGGAACAACTGAAAGGTTTCTCTCCACTGTGAATCAACATGTGTTGCTTTAAGCCAATTTTGCTTACAAAAGCTGCTTCACAGACAGAACAGCTGAAAGGTTTCTCTTCACTGTGAATCAACATGTGTTGCTTTAAGCCCTTTTTGCTTACAAAAGCTGATTCACAGACAGATCAGCTGAAAGGTTTCTCTCCACTGTGCCTCAACATGTGTTGCTTTAGCCCTTTTTGCTTACAAAAGCTGATTCACAGACAGATCAGCTGAAAGGTTTCTCTCCACTGTGCCTCAACATGTGTTGCTTTAAGCCACTTTTGCTTACAAAAGCTGCTTCACAGACAGAACAGCTGAAAGGTTTCTCTCCACTGTGCCTCAACATGTGTTGCTTTAAGCCCTTTTTGCTTACAAAAGCTGCTTCACAGACAGAACAGCTGAAAGGTTTCTCTCCACTGTGCCTCAACATGTGTTGCTTTAAGCCCTTTTTGCTTACAAAAGCTGCTTCACAGACAGAACAGCTGAAAGGTTTCTCTCCACTGTGCCTCAACATGTGTTGCTTTAAGTCACGTTTCCATGCAAAGGCTGCTTCACAGACAGAACAGCTGAAAAGTTTCTCTCCACTGTGCCTCATCATGTGTTGCTTTAAGTCACTTTTGCTTACAAAAGCTGCTTCACAGACAGAACAGCTGAAAAGTTTCTCTCCACTGTGCCTCAACATGTGTTGCTTTAAGCCACTTTTGCTTACAAAAGCTGCTTCACAGACAGAACAGCTGAATGGTTTCTCTCCATTGTGCCTCATCATGTGTTGCTTTAAGCCCTTTTTGCTTACAAAAGCTGCTTCACAGACAGAACAGCTGAAAGGTTTCTCTCCACTGTGCCTCAACATGTGTTGCTTTAAGTCACGTTTCCATGCAAAGGCTGCTTCACAGACAGAACAGCTGAAAAGTTTCTCTCCACTGTGCCTCATCATGTGTTGCTTTAAGTCACGTTTCCATGCAAAGGCTGCTTCACAGACAGAACAGCTGAAAGGTTTCTCTCCACTGTGCCTCAACATGTGTTGCTTTAAGCCACTTTTGCTTACAAAAGCTGCTTCACAGACAGAACAGCTGAAAAGTTTCTCTCCACTGTGCCTCAACATGTGTTGCTTTAAGCCACTTTTGCTTGCAAAGGCTGCTTCACAGACAGAACAGCTGAAAGGTTTCTCTCCACTGTGCCTCAACATGTGTTGCTTTAAGCCACTTTTGCTTGCAAAGGCTGCTTCACAGACAGAACAGCTGAAAGGTTTCTCTCCACTGTGCCTCATCATGTGTTGCTTTAAGTCACGTTTCCATGCAAAGGCTGCTTCACAGACAGAACAGCTGAAAGGTTTCTCTCCACTGTGCCTCATCATGTGTTGCTTTAAGCCATTTTTGCTTACAAAGGCTGCTTCACAGACAGAACAGCTGAAAGGTTTCTCTCCACTGTGCCTCATCATGTGTTGCTTTAAGTCATTTTTGCTTACAAAGGCTGTTTCACAGACAGAACAGCTGAAAGGTTTCTCTCCACTGTGCCTCATCATGTGTTGCGTTAAGTTAAAATTCCTTGCAAAAGCTGCTTTACAGACAGAACAGCTGAAAGGTTTCTCTCCATTGTGCCTCATCATGTGTTCCTTTAAACCATCTTTCCTTGCAAAGGCTGCTTCACAGACAGAACAGCTGAAAGGTTTCTCTCCAGTGTGGATTCTCATGTGTTCCTTTAAACCATCTTTCCTTGCAAAGGCTGCTTCACAGACAGAACAGCTGAAAGGTTTCTCTCCAGTGTGGATTCTCATGTGTTGTACTACACCATGTTTATATGCAAAAGTTGCTTTACACTGAGAGCAGCTGAAAGGTTTACTCCCTTTGTGGATTATTCCATGTTTTAACAAATCTGACCTTTGGTAGAATGTTTTACCACATTCACTGCAGCTGTAAAGTTCCTTACCACTCTGACATTTTGTATCATCTTCAGGAACGGTATTATTGTTCTCCAAGTTTAAAACTGGAAGCTGTTCACCGTTCTCCCAGTTTTTGTAACTGATATTTACCTCTGAAGACTCTAATACTTTATCTTTGGAATCTGACTCTAAATACTGATCTGGTTCTTGTTCTTCGTGGTCTCTGTTCTCAGTCTTGCTGATACAAAGCTCTGAGAACTGAGGCTTCTCATCATCATCATCATCATCTTCAAACTTCACATTGATAGGGGTGATTTCAGCCTCCTCCTGTTCCTCCTTAATCTGTGGGGGCTTTTCGTCCTCCTGGTCCAGACTGGGGCTCCAGTTCTGCTGCTCCAGAGAAAACTCCACTTTAACTTCTGCAAGAGATGAAGACAAAAAATGTCTGAAAAGATTTTCATGTCGTAACATAATAACAAAGACCAACTACAGATTTTCCTCATTTCAACTCATTACCAACAGTTGCTGAACTGTTGCAGGAAACAGAAACACAAACAATTTATAAAAAGCAGCGTTAAATCATGAATAAAAACGTTCACAAATGTTAAGATTTTACCGATAGATATTTCTTTATGGCTTAAGTTTTTACACATACATTCAAAGCAACAAGCCATGTCATACATTTGTAGTCAAAAAATATTTCAGAGCAGAAAACTGTAAATTAATGATTCAATCTGATAATTTTCTAATCAGTTCAGTTAATTTATATAGCGTCGTCACAACAGAAGTCATCTTCTGGAGGCATGTGTGGGTGCTTCACATATCCCACCCACATTTTTTTTATGTCTGTACCAGGGGTTGAAGCAGTGATCTTTTGCTCACAGGCCCCCCTTCTCTAATCTCTGCTCCACCACTCCCAGAAACCTCTAAATGTAGTTTTTATTAGGGGTGTAACGGTACGCTAAAATCACATTTCGGTTCGGTTCAATTACAAGGAGGGTTCGGTTTGGTTAATTTTCGGTACAAAAAAAAAAAGACTTATAAAATGTTTATTTTGAAATATGCCAAGTAAACAATACATTTGTATAAAAAAATTATATAAAAATAAATAAAAGCAACCCATTTGGATGATATTTTAAATAAACAGCACTCTTTATAATAAATAAACTATACTAACAATAATAAAAATCTTAATTAAAACAATAACAGTCAGAACCAGAACAATAAGCAGCAACAGACCGTTTGCAATCTAACTAATCAAGTTTTAAGTTTTTGTCCAAAAAGACCAACTTGTCCACATTTTCTGCCACAAGCACAGATCTAGTTGCAGTGAATATCTCCAGTGGTGGAGAAAATCATCTCAATAACAACAGTAGCAGCACTGCAGTGTGGCTGTATTTGTCCTCATTACTCACAACCTCTTCTTGGACCTGCTCCCCCAGGTGGGACAGGTCCCTGGAAAAGTTCAGAGTTCAGTCATCACAGACGTCTTAGCTGCAGGTGATCTGGTGGATTTCCCTGAAGAGGAAGAAGTCAGCTGCTATCTCTGTCCCAGACTGGAAATAAAACACAAAGGGGTAAAAAAAAAGTTAATAAGATTATAATTTTAAATTAAAAAGGTTAATTAGATAATAATAATAAAACAACAATACCTCTTCTTGAACGGTTGAGGTGGTTGAATCTCTCGATCATCATCATCATCATATCATCATCATCATCATCATCATCATCATCATCATCATCATCATCATCATCATCATCATCATCATCAGGGCTTTAATCAGCTCCAGGGCTTGTTGACAACATCAGTTTTAACTTTTTCATAAAGTGCTGAACTTTTTGGCTGAAGTGTTGACGTGATGGACGTCGTAGCGAGGCTCAAGAACTTTAAAGCCGACGCATCAACAACATTAAGAGATAGATCCAAAGCGTTAAAAACTCCTACAGTTTGTGTTATTGATCTGGGGCCTCATGTATCAAAGACTTGCGTGGATTTCTTACTGAAAAGTGACGTACGGTCAAATCCAGAAAAGTGTCTACGCACAAAAAAATCCAGATTTATCAAGCTGTGCGTACACCTGAATCCACGCACATTCCTTTTGTACATCACAATGAACGTGGAACTGAGCGCACGTGAGACACCTCCCCTGACACGCCTACATTTACATATGTTAAACAGATGCAAATTACTTCCTGCATGTGTGAAGGACATGTTTGTTTGATCCCTGCGCGATCAGAAATCATTTCTAGATTCAGGAAAACAATGGATTTAATATAATATGAGTGAGGACAAACATCCCAAGTAAGAATAGTAATAAACTGTGTTCATCACGCAAAGAACGAGTGATTGTGTGCCGGTATTCGTGTGCGCGCACGCTGCTGTCAGGTGCGCCACCGGCTCATTCATTCATTCTGAGTGAAAATATTAACTTTGCGCACGAGTTAATTACCATAATTACTGTAAACACAGAGGAACTTACTTGGATGTTTGCTAGAACATAGATCTTCGTTTATTTAATAGATGATATGAAGAAACGAGTCTCTGCGTCTCAGTGGAGACTTTTCATGACATGACGTGATGTTGGAGTCTCCAAAGCGCGCGCTGCAGCCTTGTGCGCAATCTGTCTGTCTGTGAAGCTTTTACAGTACTCCCATACAAGTTATAAATGGTGTACTTTCACGTGTCATTTTGGAGACATCTACAATAAACACAGATAATGACACACCTCCACTGCCGTGTAACACCGGCGAGGGTGCACGCGCGCTCAAAGCGCGACCATAACTCAGCCTTTGGGATCATATGGATGAGACCATTCCATTGGACATGAATCGGCTTTGTGTGGACTGGACTGGCACAGCCCTGATCGACCTGCCAGCTCCCTCTAAGCTCCTGTGGAACCCCAGTTTCTGCACGTGCACGCGTGATGCGCGGCCCCTGTGTTGCGCCAGTGCGCAGCAAACTGAAAAATGATTATTTCTGAAAACGGCTGATAAGCCATATCCTAGATCAGAGAATTATATCTGTTTATAAATAAATGCTCTGCGTGTTACACTATCTATATCCTCCAGTAAGGCTGAATGTATCCGTTCCTGTTACATTTATTTTTTGCACAACTTTGCGCGTCCATGTGGATGTACTTGTTAATCGTGTGTTTGGTGGGAATATTAATCATTTTCACATCATGAACAGTTAATAGTAATAATAATAATAATAATAATAATAATAATAATAATAATAATAATAATAATAATAATAATGAATTCAATTTATAACGCACCTTTCATTAATGAAAATCTCAAAGTGCTACAAAGTGCAACAGAATTTAATGTCGATAAAACAAATAATAAAACAGTTAAAATCAACAACAGTATCAACTAAGATCAAAAGTAGAATCATGAGGAGGTAGAGTATGCTCGGTTAAAAAGAAAGGTCTTCAAGCCGCTCTTAAAGATCCACTGACGTGATTTTTCTACTATTCATCAAATTGCTCAAAATATATATATATTATCATTTAAATATGTTAGTTTTTGCAAACAAAATGATAAATCACTTTAATTTTGCTTTAAAAGTGATTTTGAACTTCAAGCTGTGTTTAATCATGGGAAATCCGTTTACACCCGAACGCACCATCTGTGATGTCATGTGCAGAGTTGAGGCAGAGCTCTTGGCTTGTCACGGTATGAGCAGCTCACATAAAAGTAAGTCTGATACGGCATCAGATCTAAATTAGATCCTGCTGTTTCTTGTTCCATCACCCAAACTATTTTCTGCTTCCCAAAATGAAGACAAATAGCTTAAATCTTCACCTAGATTGCTAAATTAGTCAGGTTTTAAAATGTCTGCTATTGAAGAGACTGGAGCCCTCTGCCTCTCACTCTGCACATTACATCACAGATGGTGCGTTCAGGTGTAAACGGATTTCCCATGATTAAACACGGCTTGAAGTTCAAAATCACTTTTAAAGCAAAATTAAAGTGATTTATCATTTTGTTTGCAAAAATTAACATATTTAAATGATAATATATATATATTTTGAGCAATTTGATGAATAGTAGAAAAATCACGTCAGTGGATCTTTAAAGTCAACCACAGACTGTGGGGCTTCAGTTTTTCAGAAGCACCTGTAAGTGTCGCCAAAGGAACAAGAACCACAGAAACGTGCGTACGCCTGCTCGGGAGCTTGCGTGGATATGTACCTGGATGCGCATATATTCACGTTCAGTTCAGTTTTGATACATACGGGGTTTTGCGTGGAAAGTGACGTGCGCAATGTTTTTGTGCGCACGCAAGGTTGATACATGAGGCCCCTGGACCGATCTGAATTACCTGATGAAGGTTGTTTAAATGCTGCTGTGTTATCGGTCTTTGCAACAAGATGCTTTTCTAGCTTGTAGAAGAGAGGTTCACATTCGGATGATGTTGTTTCAATGCGTTAACAAGTTAGACGTGTTGCTTCTGCAGATCCAAACTCCGTGAAAAAACGTCGACACACAGCTTTGGATTTGCGCTAGTCTTTTAACAAGAAAGCCATAATGTTCCCAAACAGGAGACCGCAACGAGATGCTAGGCTGCTAAAATGCTACGCGTGCTGCAAGATAATAGCGCCGCGATGAAACACGCTTAGGATTTTTAGTTCCGCGGTGCATGTTCTCCCATTAATAAAATTTAACGAGTGAAAAAATAACCGAAACGGTAAGCAAGTGGACCGAACCGAACGTACAGAACCGAACGTACCGAACCGAACGTGCCGTACCGAAACGGTTCGGTACACCCACGTGTACCGTTACATAGGGGTGGGCGATATGGCTCAAAAATTATATCGTGATATTTCAGAGTGATATCACGATAACGATAAATTTCGTGATATAACCCCAAAAAAGAAGAAATCAAATTCATTTATTTGACAAAATTAATTTAACATGTTGCTTTGCAGTATTATAAATAAAATAAATAAAAACAACAAGGGTTAATTATACTGAAATTACTTTATTTAGTAAAGTATTCAGTCAGTATATAAATAAAAAAATAAAAAAGATCTGTTATTTAGATTGAAAAAGTCTGCACAAAATATAAACAAAAACCACCACAAAAACTAAAGTTCAGGTGTAGCGGACACAACAATCTCACTCTCAACGTGGAGAAGACAAAGGAGATTGTTGTGGACTTCAGGAAGAAGGATGCCCAACATGCCCCTCTGACCATCAACAGCACCGCAGTGGAGAGAGTAGACAGCACCAAGTTCCTGGGAGTGCACGTCTCAAAGGACCTGTCCTGGAGCAGGAACACTGCAGCACTGGCAAAGAAGGCTCACCAGCGTCTCTACTTTCTCCGCAAGCTGAAAAGGGCTGGAGCTTCAACCCCCATCATGAGCACCTTCTACAGAGGTGCCATAGAAAGTGTCCTGACCAGCTGCATCACTGTGTGGTTTGGTGCATGTACTGCATCCTGCCGCAAGAGCCTCCAGCGCATTGTGAGAGCAGCTGAGAAGATAGTCGGCACCTCCTTCCCCTCACTGCAGGACTTACACAGCAAACGCCTCACTCGGAAAGCCCACTGCATGGCAGGTGATCCCACACACCCACTACACAGCTGCTTCAGACTGCTGCCATCAGGGAGGAGACTGAGGAGTCTCCAGGCTCGAACCAGCAGACTGAGAGACAGCTCTGTTCATCAGGCAGTCAGGATGCTAAACACTCTGCCTGCTCTGCCCCCCCTCCCATTTGAACTGCCTTAACACTAAAACTTTCTCACACATTACCACACAACACAAAGATTTTAACACTGGACTCTGTGTCATCAAACGGGTTATTCACTAAACTCTCGGTCATGTGCTCATACAGTTTGCACTACTTCTCATACTTGCACTAATGTTTGTATTACATCACTGCCTATAATCATAATACTGTTTACATTCTCTGTTTACATTTATTAATACTGTTTACTTTTATTACTACTGCTTACATGTAATTACTACTGTTTACATTTACACTACTCTAATATCTACACCACTGCTGATACATATACAGTGTGCTCTGAACGGTCTTATTTAGGGATGCCCAATGTGCCTTACTGCATATGCCACTTTTTGCCTCTATAACAACATCAACTACTACCTCATACATATACTGTGTACATTAACTCATACGCTGCTTTGCCACTTTGCAAATGTCAATGCTAGAAACCTTTAGTTTATTTTAGTTATACTTTTTATACTCTTTTTTTATACTAGTATGCAAAAACTCAGGACAGTATTATGTTCATTAAATGTTTAATGTTTTAGTTTTAGAGTTGGTGTAAATTTTCATACTCTTATACCACTATGCAAAAAACTCAGGACAGTGTTAGTTTTACTATTTTATGCTTATGTCTATTATTATATGTTTCAGTGTTTCAATGTTTAGATGTTTACTGTTGCACCGAGGGACTGAGAGAAACGCAATTTCGGTCCTGTGTATGTCCTGTACAGTACATATTGCAGATCTGACAATAAAGTTGACTTTGACTTTGACTAGTTTCCTAAATCACTCTCCATGTAAAATATATTATTCTTTGTTTCTAAAGAGTGACACGGTCGAAAATTTGTTGAGGGTCCCTAAAGCCCGAGATACACTGAAGCGTCCTCCGTATACGCGTGTATACGCACGTATTTTGTGCGTATGTTTTCGCTGCTATACTTCAGAAACTATCAGCTTTCAAACGCTCGCGTTCTCCTTGTTGTAATATGAGCAGCTGCACACGGAGGGGACTCAACTGAGCTCGCTGATTGGTCACTTGGTCACTTGCTGACACGCCTACTGAATTGATTGACAGCCTTCAGTCA